>JAMKCH010015368.1:0-46039 GCA_023653785.1 Ophioderma brevispina | reverse complement strand
CGCATCTACCCCTCTCTGATCTACCCGCCGCCCCCCCCTATGATATGGACTCATGGCAAAAGTATAGTGCATTTATCGTTCTCGATTCATTGTGAGTGACGTCACTGCGATTCAGTGCGCCAAAGCTAAATCGCAAGCGTTTGATTAAAATTAAAATTTAATATTTGGCAGAGATGTAAAGTCCTCGGGACTCATACTCCACGCTCAATCGTGAAGAATAGAGCCTCAGGTGACTCTTCAGGCCACATTATTTTCATACTTTATTTCCGTGAGCCCGGAACTTTGGCGCCACTGGGGACTCTTTTTACACTGTGTAACGGGAAATATAGTCCGGGCTACTATAGACCACAATGAATAATGCGGAAGAGTTAACTGAGTCGAGTGCCCTGTCCTTTACCATTGTAGGTGCATGGACTACGTCCGGCGGACGCTAAAACTTCGACACCGTCACTTATGATGTACAATTAAAATACTGCCTGACCGTGTTGATATCACTGACTCGTGAGCTAGGCACCATAGCATTTAGGTCTAGCATAAATGCCCTTTGAAGAACTTATATTAAAAAAATACCATAAAAATTAATGTTAATTAAAAAAAAAATGGCAGCCATTTGAAATACAATTATCACGATGATTTAGAAGAATTACTGTTTACTCTCGACAATCCAAAACATCTTTATCTACACCTTGACATTAAATGGAGACTGTGCCGACCAATTTAAATTTGTATAAACTCACCACAATGAATTGCTGCTGAACAATGTATAAAACATGGTAATTGGCATCCATTTTGAAAACAAAATGGCTGCCAGTTCTTAATGTTCCTCTTCCAATGTAGCTTTATCCTTTTCAGACTTGTAGGTGTTTAACATACAAGTTGTGGCACCAAAACTAGCTTCCTAGACATTCACAACTTGAGTTATGATTGAAAATATACCAAATGGCAGCCATTTTAAAAATCAAGATGGCTGCCATCTGCCACCGCCTGGGAATTCTCCATCAAAACTTTTCTTGTTTCTACCCAGAATAATAAAAAAAGAGGAAAATACCAGATAAGTGGATGGTCAGGATCCCGCAAAACAAAGTGGGTAGAGGACGGATGAAGGTAAGCGCGAAATATGGGACAGAACACGCGGGATTGACAATAAGTTCAAAAAGAGGTGGGATCTACTTAAGGTATCTAAATAGGTATGATGCTTTAATCATTGACATCCCACGGACTTCATATCAAACCACACAAGTACAGTCCCCCATACTACATTATGCGCGCAATAAAACACTGCTAGTTGAACTTGCAAGTTTACCTGGCACATGTGTCCATGAAAGTGTCGTGAGATGAGACAATTGAACTTAAGTGCCTAATAGGCTTCCGCAAAGTGCCTTAAGCAGAGCTGGAGTCAAGGTCGCAGAGGTCAGGTCAACCTCTATGAATACCTAAAATTAAATTTAGTCAATTCTTGTTACAATCTAAAGTTAAAGGTAATAGAACTGGGGTCAAAGGTCAATCTGTGCAGTGACCACACATAAGAAGTATGCAAGAATGAGAGCAAAGAGCCAGACCCTGACCGTCACTTCTCTTATTGTCGGGATACCCCTGCTCGGTCGTTGGAATTGAAAACACCCCCCTTTTCCGCATATCGTTGGTTTTACAAAAATACCTCCGTTTTTTGTTGCAAATCCGCGAATTTTTTAGGGCTAAAATATACCCCCTTTTTCGCGAATCATGATGCTTTTTGAATTTCTCACCCTTTTACAACACAATGCGAACTCTGGAAAATATAGTCACATAAAATACGATGTTATGATGACCAACAGGTGGCATGTGAACTATTCGCGATACAAGAGGAATCTAAAGGTCATTAACATAGTGTCTTCCGTCTTTCCAACCACTTAGCGGCAAACCGTTTGGTGTACGCCGCTTGCAGGTTGAGCTAATTATAGTCAGCGGGCTAACTCTTGAACTTAGTCCATCGAGCGGCACCGCTCTAAAGTGGAACTCAAGTCAACTCGATGCGATTTGCGCTTTCCCAAAGCGGCGCCCGAGCGTCAGGGAGATCGATTTATCGGTTTGACGCTTTGCCGCTTCGTCACCACCGCTAGCGATTCTGATTGCGTAGTGACGTAATTTTCATCAACAAGCGGCAAGCAGTAATGTGGTATGACACTATGAAATTACCTTAAGAAACATCAGACCTATGTCGTCGCTGAAGTTGATAATTGCTACGTTGCCCCGGGCTACTTTGTTGATCCATGCGACAATACGACAAATATAAAAAAAATGGTCTCAAATACGGGTTTTTCTGTGACCACCCCACTGTACTACTCTTTTCAAATTTCGCGGACTTTGAAAATGAAAAAAGTACCCTTTTTTTTCGAATCTGTGAATATAAAATTCACGAAATTGATTGAGGAAAACGTCCTTTTTTTCGCGATCCTACGAACAAGCATGGGTACCCACGGAGTGACGGTACCGTGAGCCAACCTAACTAAAAGGAACACAGACTAACTGAAGGAGTTTGCTATCGGCAAAAGTTAGATTTGGGGGTAGGGGGGGGGGGGGGGGGGGCAAAAAATCATTTGAGATTATTTTTGGCCCAAGTTGCTGTTTTTTGGCCCACAAGTAATGTTTCAAGGCAAGGATTGCTAGATTAGTTGTTTTGTCATGGGGGAAAATGATGTTTGGTCATGTGTGTCTCTTCCCCGAAGAATGATAAAAAAAATACTCCCCAGTCCCTTCAATGTGTTTGCTCAAATGCATGTTTTCAAAGATCCAAATGTTAGAGTTCAATCACTCCCAGTTACCAAGCATATGACCTTTGACTTATGCATCAACACTGGTGACTGAAAAGTAGGACAAGGGCATACCTAATCTTGTCGCTTAGGAAGATTTGGGGTTCTGTTTCGGGGATGAGCATCTGAAAGCACGCTGCAATCATTTCTCTTACATATTAAAGTAGGCCTTAATCACACCTTTGGGCTTACTAGGTGATTTTCAGACAGTTGAAAAAACAATATCAACATACTGACCTAGTTTTCTCCCCAAGATTTTTATGATTTTTGGATCTTTTGAGCACTATAATTTCATTTCAGGTTTCAAAAACAGCCTGTCTACAGGCAGACCCAATTAAAATTTCTCACTTGCACCGTACCAGTATATTGCTTACTGCATTTTGAAAATGTAAAATTCGATCTGAATATATACGGATAGTCCCATCATGTATCATGTCCAGTGTCCACACACCACCAAAATATGGACCTATGATAAAAGCACTTAGCACACCAGGACAGTCCCATTGCCAAGCAATGGGGCTTGACCTCTTTTGCCCCTATCTTTTTTGCCAGTATGCACTTAAGATGCTCAACCAATAATTTGCACCAAATCATCCAAATCCAATTCATCCAAATCAGAGAAACTTTAAAATATGACCCGGCTGTACAACTGAAATTGAGCCTTTCATTGATTTTTGCTGTTTTTAGCTTTGAACATGAGGCTGCAGAAAGTGAATGTGGCATTTGTTGATATTTGTGGAGCCCCCTGTTGGTGTAAGAGAGGAAGTCTGAAAAACTGACTGGCAAAAAGCCCCTATGGTTAGACAGATAATGTGGTATACTTTTCAACATGATTGGATCCATTTAAAAAATTGACTATTTAATACTTGTCTAGATCCCCTCCTTAAGGCACCATTTGAAGCACTTAAGAATCACATTCCATGCCCCAATAAACAAAGTTTATAACAAAGTTGTGATTTTCTATATGAAATTATGAAGGACTTCAATTTGAGCTTAGTTATTTCACACAGTGATATGTACAAGCAATATGTACAAGCCAAAAACATGATTTGTTTGAAAATTGAGTGCGCCCTCATCGGGAAATCAATGAGTCAGCCTCTAAAAGCCCATTCTTTTAGCTGCCTACACCCAAACCATGCAGAGCAGGTGATTACAAGATTTCTCCACACACATCTACATGTATCTTTGGCAAGTGTGGCTACCTGCTCAGCTTGTATCATGCCTTTATCATAGCTAGCACACGTTGGATGTAGGCTAAATAAGAGGTGCGTCCAGGTCTCCTTTTGCCATGAGGTGGTATGTGGAGAGCGTATCTTCTAGCAGGCTCTTCCTCTGGCAGACGAAGGATGTGTCCAAGGAAACTCAGCTGGCGATGTCTCACAAGGTGGATAAGAGGCTCAGTGTTGGTCATTGAATATAAGATGGTGTTTGAGACACGGTCTTTCCGTTTTATCTCCAACGTAATCCTATAGCAAGAGGTAGCAAATGCGTTGATTTTGCTTTCCATGTCTCGTGATAGCACCCAGGATTCACAGCCATAGAGTAGGATGGTCACACAGGTAGTGTTGAATAACTTGACGACTTTTGCAGAGATGGATAATTGAGTGCTTTTCCACAGACGTTCTAGCTTCCAGAAGGCACTCCATGCTAACGCTTGGCGTCTTTTTAAGTCGCTTGCAGCAGATGCCATTTTGGAGCCAAGTAGTGAGCGGGTCCAAACAGGTTGTTCCAATTAGGCCTATTTGGTCAAATAATAAGCTAACTAAATGTGGTTACGCATGCCAATATAGTGACCTAAGTGACCCTTAAATGACTTTGACGCACGCTCAACTGCTACCCAACTAAGACCCCTTGTTTTAATTTTTTAAAATACAAGAACCAAACAATACCAAGGTACGCCGCAAAGGTGGCCCGCGAAATTTGGAATTTAAGCGCCTGGGCACTAATAAGGATAAATGGTCTCAAGATGTGTTGGTCATAATGTGTGTGTGCAGCTCCCTGGGCTTATAATAGGGATACTCTGTCACCATGTTCATGTTACATCAATTGAAAACTTCGTCATGGGATAACCGGACAACTTACTGACCTAAATTGGCTGCGATGTCAACTGTCCATGAGATTACTGTATCAAAGTGCCATCATTTTTACTTATTTTTTCCTTCCAATGTAATACAGTTGACTTCCTCTGCTCGGGAGTATAGAAAATGTCCCCTGATTACCATAATCCTGATTAAGAGAAGTACACACAGACATAGGAGCGGAAGGAGCCAGAGATATTGGGGTATATATATTACATTGTTAAAACCTACACAACACAATTAATGTTTGTTGTAAGCTTTTATGAGTAGTATGCACTGATAAAGATAATTACTTGTACATTATACCATGGCACAAGTTCTAAATAAAATGAAAGCATACATATTTTCATTAAAATGCCTCACTTTAAGTGGTTCTTTTATGAAATCATGAAATTACCCTGATCAAAAATGTCCCGATTATCAGAGAGTGTCCCAATAAAAAAGTGAATTTTGCACACACAGAAACGGTTTTTTCCTAGATTCGCCATTCACTTAGCAGAAAATCCCCTTATCAGGATCCCGATTAACTTCAACTGTAATGTAATTTCAATATGATGGATCACGTATTAGTATTCTACTAGGCGGGTCCCCGGGTTTCGTGATACTGGGTTCGCGATCAGCCGGCCTTGAATGACTCGTGGGTTTCGCGCGTTCCTTTTGAACTTGAATGTACCCGGGATGACCTTGTTGTGACCTTTGAAAATCCGTGCATAACTCATACAGTCGGACCCGAACACCTCATCCAGTCATGCCATCACCAACGGCTATACCCACCATTTGACACCCTTTGCATATGACCCCATGATGACCTTTGATCCCCACCCTAACCAAGACAACCTCGGTCTTCGGACGGTAGAGCACCCACCCACCCACCAAAACGTTTCACCGCCGACTGTGCGGACCCTGGTCTCCGAGAAGGAAACCAACGTTTTAACCGCATGAGCTGGAATGACCCATGTGATGACCTGTCGTGACCTTCAAACTATTCGGCAGCATCAACAATCGACCCCACCTCCAAGTTTCATGTCATACACAGTTTACCCCATTTGACCTTGAATGACCCCGAATGACCTTGTCCGTTGACCTGCAAAATTTTTGGCATCAAAAACAAACCCCACCCTCCAAGTTTCATGTCCATACAAATACACCAACGTTTACCCCATTTGACCTCATTGTGACTTGAATGACCCCCCTGATGACCTTTAACTCACTAACCCATACAACCCGTCCTTTTCGGACGGTCAAGATGCACCCACCCACCAGTTACAGGAACGTGCGACCCTCGGTCTCCGAAGAAACCAATGTTTAAAACCTCATTTGACCTTGAATACCCCTGATGACCCTGTCGTGACCTTCAAAGTTTCCGGCATAAAATCGACCCCACCTTCCAACTTTCCATGTCCATACACCAATGTTACCCCATTTGACCTCATTTGACCTGAATGACCCTTAGACCTGTGATCCACTAACCAATACAACCCTCGTATTGGAACGGTCACGGGCACCCCCCACAAAGTTTTCAGGAACGTGGGGGCGACCCTCGGCATCTCCGATAACTAGACGCGGTCAACAAGCCAGACAGACACACGACAGACCACCGGTATGTATTATCTAGATGTTATTTCCCTTCAACTGGAATGATGACCTATTTTGTATACTCTTTACCAATTTCCCCACTCTTGGGGAAAACGGCACAGAGCAATGATCTCGACACCGCATGAATCAAGATGGCCAATGTTAGCCCAGCTGTCCCTGGTTAGCAACCTTGCATGACTTCTACCTTATATTTTTTTACCTGCTCTGTCCCTTCAGAATGTATGGTGCTATCCTGACTATTAAGCACAACTTTATAAGGTTCCTGTCCATGCCATCAAATGGCCAAGTTCACTGCACTTTTATACAATGATCACACTTTGATATGGGCCTACACACTGGCAGGGTTTCATGTTTCTCATTTTAAATATGGTGTATTTCATGATCCTAGCAATCTTTTTTTTTGTTTACTATCACCTAGATATCATGGAGAAAAAGTTATTTCCAAATTCAGTCGATTCTGACGGTGCGTTTTGTTGATGAACAAATGTTTGTATCACGGGTTCCCACTACTGTATTTTTAATTTCCGCCATTTAGTGAACGACAAAACAATCAATTAACAATTTCTTCCAGAGTACATCGAATTTGTACACAATATAGGCACACTACTTTACTTAGGTCTGATCTACTTACTTAGGTCATACAATCAGATGATACAAAAAATCTTAACTCGTTAGTTAAGTCCGTGACGAGGCTGTTGGATGCAGGAGATGCCCTTAAGAATGGAAAACATTTCATGATGGAAGGTACCTCTTTGGAAACAAGGGTACTTGATAGATTGAGAAGTGCAGAATGTGCGGCATGTTAATGCTGAGCTTTATGAAAAAAAATAACACCAAGTACGACGCAAGTGTCTACCCATTTTCTGGAAAATCCTGAGTTTCAACTTGCACATTTTTTTAAATTGAGTCATGGTTCACTGCACTGAAACACAAACTACTGTAGGCCTATTTCACACGATATGAATGCAAAACCCTGGACCCATTTAAAACAAGCTGGCCACCCATCGCAATCTAAACCAATCCTAATGTTTTGGCATTTTTTTTATTCTTAGATGTTTTCCGACTTGCCGTTCACCCTTTCCCAATACAAGTTTGTGCAATAACAATCTTCAAAGCTAAGCTTTAATAGCGAATGTTCACATGGTGTAGGTAGCCTCAGACTCCCCGATACGGCATTATCAATTATCCTATGTGGGACTCAGACATGGAACCTCCTGGAAAACATCACCACCCCACAAAAGTTGACATTTGATGACCAAAAAATCTAGACTATTAACCCAACCCCCTGGTTATGCCTAACAAGTCAGATGATCACAACATACGAATAAGAAATGTGAGCATTTTTAGAAATGACTTAAAAAAAGTTATTGTTCTAACAGACCTAGATGGCAGTTTTCAGGAAATAAAGAGGGGAAAGAAGATGCGTCAATTTACAATTGGTTGGACATAGCACTGCAAAGGTGACAACATTTGCTGCCAGGCCTACTGTCAAGCAATCACTAACACAGACAACAGAAAACGGACTGCACGAATGCAGTTGAGGCATAGTAATAACAAATCTGACTGCTATGAGGGGCATGGTTGAAACTATACGCCCAAGGTGATCTCGAAACCTTGCTATGGCCCCGAGGCTAACCGAGGGCATAGTATGTTTTCGAGATCACCGAGGCTATAGTTTCAACCATCTCCGATAAAAAGCAGTCCATATTTGTTTTATATACCGAATATATAGAATTCTGTCAACTTATTGGTTAAGACATCTAATTTCCCATAGCCATGATGCTAAGCACAGGCCTATAATATCATTGTAGGCATGGCAAGCATGCATGGTTTAACAATTTTTGTGTAACCTTATGGTCCAAAAACCTTATAAGAATTTTAGCAATCACCTTCTGTGTTCAGGATGTGGTTGGAGTCCAAAACGTATCATCGGATGACTTTATGCCATTTTTTTGTCGCAACTGCGTAACAACTCCGAATTCAAGCCACTTTACAGACGCGCCTGCCATATGGCCATTTCGGTGTCAATTATAATCCTCGAATACTTCACGGTGTTTTTACCTGCCGGTTGTGGTATTAGCCCTTTAGCTGCATCTCTTGATTCCTTTCAGATCTCTACAGCTCCTAGCACAATGAATACCGGTCCTGCGATTCAGCCATTTCCTTGCCAAGCCTGCATCAACGTGCACTACTACAATTTTGTTTTAACTCCTAGTGTCCTTCGGCCAGACTCCAGCTGGTCGCATTCCGTCAAAGCAAACTGCGATCTCTACAACCATCAATCAATATGTCACTCTACTACGGATGGATAAGTCCGTACAATAGCAGTCTCTCCGTGGTAAAGTTCCCAGTGTATAGGTCATGAATGAGATGGCCGCTCTCCCAGGATAGTTCATTTTTGGTTCCATTCTTGAAGCTAGTTGAATTAGCCCCCTTTTTAACTTCAATCAGATGACCGGGATCTATATATGAGGTATATACATGAACATTAATGTCTATCTGTAAAAGAACAAAACACTGTAAACAGTACAGCTTGGCAAAGAGGTCAGCTGCAGGGTCCAATGAATGACCACTTAGTGGCCAAAATGCTTGCTCTCAATTCATGTAAGTCAACCCAGTGAACAGTTGGATCTATATTTTCCCTTTTTACTTTAGGATAGAGTTCTTAGTACTTCTCAAAGACCAAATGCCATCTGTCAAAGGGATGGCTTTGGCCTAGCCTTTCAAGCATTGACATTTTTAGTTTAAGTTAGATGTTGCCTGGGTTGATTCTCAATAAAAAAAAAAAGAATTTGGTGGAATTTTCAGAAGTCCGAGTGTGACATCCATTTTTTTTTTTGGTTGTAACAAAGCTCAGGTGACTTGGAGTGTGCAACTAAATATTCAAAAATACAGCAAGTAAACTGCGACAGCCCCCTGGCAAGATGCAGTCTGGAACATGACCCTTTGTACACCATCAACATATGAAGGAACCCCTAGTGCCCTTAACCCCAGTCGGGTTAATCGGGCTTAAACTTTTTCGAAGGAAAACAAAAACCTACACACACACCATCACACACACACCCACAACCAACACACACACCACACACACACACCCACACCCCACCCCCCCACCCCACACACACCAACCCCCACACCCACCCACACACACACACACCCACACAACACACACAACACAACACCCACCCCCACAGCATCACACACACACACACTACACACCCACCACACACACACCGCCACACCACACCACACACACACACACACACACTAACCGACAATACATGTGTGGAATACCCGCACAAATTTTTTTTTTTTTTATATAAATCTTACATACATGCCTTGTGTGGTATTTGTAGGTATATCATCCTGTGGGATTTATTTTTGTGTATAAGTTTTTACACCCTCACAGCAATATACAAAATCCATGTGTAACGCGTGGGCACCCATAGCTTTAGACCTATAGCCTACCCCCCCCTAAGGCCAAAACACATCATTTTGGCAAGATCAGTGTGCGTACTCCCAAATGTACACAAAAACCACAATGTCGCTTTGTACCTATATTTACTCCCACAAGTACCTCTTGTAAGAATCACACACACACACATCACCCACACACAGACAGAGAGAGAGACATACATACATACAGACATCGCACCCTCGCAATATCCCCCTCTGCTTTTCAGCAGGGGATAAAATAGGGACAGCAATTCCAAATAGTCTCTGGTAATGTGGTCAAAGAATAAGTTAAGACAATAAATGACCTCTAGTGAACCCCTGTGACCTTGACCTCATGTCACCCACATAATACCCTTCTCCAGGGACAATACAAGTCATGCACTTGATCCATCATTCCACTACAAGCCTAGACACCATGTTTAACACCCACAGCACCATCTTATGACTAGTAATGTGACCCTGAATAGCTTTGACCTCATCTGTTACCCCTCATAAACCCCCTTGTCTGCATGTAAAATTTGATCCAGCACTATTCAAGCTAAACATTTTCAACCACATGTTTTACCACGTTGTACAAGAAATACACACTAATTACCCTGAATGACATTTAAGACACTTGTCTCAATGTATCCAGGAATAGGGCCCTTGCACGTAAGGCAAATTATATGAATGGACTTTTGTTTGCCCTCCAAAATCATCCAGGATGCGAAGAATACATGATGCCCCTGGTTCACCTCCAACATTTCAGCGATTTTTATCATGTGATCTTGTATTCTCTTCTGCTTGGGTTGTGTCTGAAGACAAGTCTGGCCAAGATAACCTATGGACTACGGGCAAGCCCCTATACAAGTATGACTGATCATTCAGGCCGTTTCACATATTGCCAACTTTTTGATTTTCACTAAACGATAGGATGTTTTTACAGTAAGGTGATACATAGTCCTTTTTGTGTTTTTAACTTAGATCCTACAGAACCTACCTCCCTACCTAAACCAACTTATTGTGCTTGGAGTTCAGAGACAAGCCCACCAAAGATTGTCAAAGATTTGAGATGGCCGTCAACCAAAATACAATGCCCTTTTGTTTTCAGCTGCCATAGAAGCTATGGAGAACCTGTCATTTTACTTTTGAGTTCTTTTAGCAACTAGTGACACTTTATTAACCATGTTAACAAGAAGGTGTATAGCAGAGTGCTCAAAAACCTTATATGGAGCAATCAATATTGAGTGTTGGACGTGACATTTCCCGTTCACATTGAATACCAGTTTATTGCAATTACACTGACACTCCTGTGGTGGATAGCTGTGGCATTTTATTGTACTCATTTACAAAGACAACCTCATGAAATGCCCACACAAAATATCATGACTGGTCCCTTGAATTAATGCAGATATGTTTATTTGAAATCTTGTCCGCATTTTTCCGTTCACAATTTGTCACGTCCAACACTTTTGCAGAGCCATGTTGTCTTTCTGAAGAAGTTCTATGGTTTGTGTTATTATTCGCTGAGAGCACTTTCACTGTAGCAGTAAATTGTAAGCTAAAATTTTTACAACCACTGTAAAATGGCTTAGCTCTATCAACATTAAATTTTCCTTTCACACCAGTCACGTCCCACACATTTTGGTCACGTCCAACACTCATTGCTATCTCAAAGACGAGGAGGTCTGCACATAAATTTATAGTAGTTTCTAGGGGTTCCATGGGTGTTGTGAACTACCAACTTACGTTGAGGTGCGACAGTTTTAGTACATTTTCAAAAAAATGCCCCGTTCAACATTTTCAATTTGTCACGTCCAACGCAAGCTCAATCAAGCAACCATGCAATCTACAGCTTGGAATATGGAAGGCATTAGATGAAACAAGCATTCACTCGGGAGTTAGTACGTGTTTCTCTTTTCGAGCTTAAAATAGTTTTTTGATTGTAATAAATGTCAATAAATAAGATTTTAAGTCCAAATTCCGTTCACATGTCACGACCAACACTTTGGACATAAAGTTAATTATCTGCTACTCAATGGTGAGATTGCTTGCATTCAGGACAAATGTCTCAATCCTCAAGTACTCAATTTCATAACAATCACTCTGCTCTGTTGCTTTTGTGACTTTTATAAATAAAACTTATTTAATGGTCAAGAACCTTTTTTGTAAAATAGAAACAAAACAATGTACCATTTACAGCTTGGCAAAGAGGTCAGCTGCAGGGTCCAATGATGCCAACTTCTGCAAAGCTCTCAAGTACATTTAAGTCAACCCAGGGAACATGTTTACTATATTTTCCCTTCTACTTTAGGATTAGAAGTTTCGTAGGACTTTCTCAAAGACCCAATTGGGCCATTGTCAAAGGGATGGATTTGGCCTAGCCTTCAAGCAATTGAAGCATTAGTTTTTTAGTTTAGATGTTGCCTGGGTTGATTTCTCATAAAAAAAAAAAAAGAATTTGGGGGAATTTTTTCAAGTCCTAGGTGACTCCATTTTTTTTTTTGGTTTTTCAGCTCAGGTGCCTGGGTTAGTTGCAACTAAATAGTAAAAAAAATACAGCAAGTAAACTTGCGACATCCCCCTGCCAAGATGGCAGTCCTGGAACATGACCTTTGACAAAACATCACTATGAAGGAACCCCTCTTGCACCTTAACCCCAGTCTGGTTTAAATCGGGCTTCAACTTTTCGAAGGAAACACAAACCTACCCCACACACACACACACACACACCCACACACACACACACACACACACACACACACACCCACAACCCACACCCCCACCCCACACCCGCACCCCCCACACCCCCACCCCACCCACACACCCACACACACAACACACACACCCGACCCACACACACACACACACACACACTACACACCCACCCAACACACACACACACACACACCACACAACACACACACCACACACATAAAACCGACAAGAGGTACATTGTGGGCATACCCCCGACAAGTTGTGTGTTTTTGTATATAAATCGGTACATACATGAATTGTGGGGGTATTTGTAGGTATATTCATACACTTGATGGGATATATTTTGGTTATAAGTTTTTACACCCTCACATCAATATACAAAATCCAATGTGTAACGGCGTGTGCACCCATAGCTTAGACCTATACCTACCCCCCCCTAGAAGGCCAAAAACAGCATTTGGCAGAGAATCAGTGTGGGCGTACTCCCAAATAACAAAAAACGGCCCACAATGTAGCTTTGTACCTATATTTACTCCCACAATGTACCTCTTGTAAGACCACACACACAACACACACACACACACAGACAGAGAGAGAGACATCCATACATACAACATGCGCACATCCTCGCAATATCCCTCTCTGCTTTCAAGCCAGGGGGATAAAATAGGGGAACAGCATCCAAAATAAGGTCAATCTGTTAATGTGGTCAAAGAATAAGTGTTAGAGCAATAAAAGACCATAGTGACCCCTGAATGACCTTTGACCTCATGTGACCCCACATAGACCCCTTGTCTCCATGTACAAGTACCAAGTAATGAACTGAATCCCTCATCCACTACAAGCTAGACACTCATGTTTAACCACACCACATGCACAAGCATGTTATGACTGTAAGTGACCCTAATGACCTTTGACCCTCAAATCGTACCCCTCATAAACCCCTTGTCCTGAAATGGTATAAATTTTTTGATCCATCACTATTCACACAGCTAAACATTTCATTCAACCACATGTTTTACCACTTGTCCAAGATAATTACCCTATTGACCCATGAATGACATTTAAAAGACAAACCTTGTCTCAATGTATCCAGGAATGGGCCCTTGCCGGAAGGCAAATTATTTGAATGGACTTTTTGTTTGCCTCCAGATCATCCAAGGATGCGAGGAATCCATGCATGACCTGGTTCAAACCTGACATTTCAGCTATTTTTTACAGGTGATTCCTGTGTATTCTCTGTCCTGCTTGGGTTGTTCTGGAAGCAAGTCTGGCCAAGATAACCTATTGACCTACTGTGCAAAGCGCCCCTATACTAAGTATGAACTTGATCATTCAGGCCCGGTTCACAATAATTGCCAACTTTTTGATTTTTCCACTTAAAACCTATAGGATTTTTTACAGAAGGTGATACAGAGGCACTTTTTGTGTTTTTTTACTTAGATCTCTATAACCTACTAACCTACTAGCTACCTCCCATACCTAACCAACTTATTGGTGCTTTGTATTTCAGGAGAACAGCCCACGCCCAAAATGGTCCCAAATTTGATAGGGCGTCACCACAAAAAAATACTCCCCTCTTGTTTTCGCTGCCATATAAGCTATGTAGAACCTTTCAATTTTTACTTTTGATTCTTTTAGGCACTATTACACTTTATTACCATGTTAAAATAAGGTGTGCAGAGTGCTCAAAAAACTTATATGGAGCAATCAAAATTGATTGTTGGACGTGACATTTCCGTTCACATGAATCCATTTTATTCAATTACACGACACTCCTGTGTGGATATCTGTGGCATTTTATTGTATCATTTACAAAGACAAATCCTCATATAATGCCCACACAAAATTATATTTACTGGTTCCTGAATTAATTTTGCAGATATGGTTATTCGAAATCCCTTGTCCGCATGTTCCGTTCACAATTTTGTACGTCCAACAACCCTTTTTTGCAGAAGCCATGTTTTGTTTTATGAGTACGTTCTATGTTTGTGTTATTTAATTCTCTGAAGCACTTTCCTGTACTAGTAAATTGTAATAAAAGTTTTGACAAACCACTGTAAAATGGCTTGCCTCTATCAACATAAATTTTCCGTCACAACACCAGTCACTTCCAACACATTTGGTCCACGTCCAACACACTCAAGTTGGCATATCTCAAAAACGAGGAGGTCTGCAACTTAAAATTTATAGTATGTTTCTAGTTGTTCCATGGGTTTGTGAACTGCCAACTTACTTTGGAGGTGCGATCAGTTGTAGTAAATTTTCAAACAAAATGCCCCGTTCACATTTCCAATTTGTCACGCCGTTCCAACGCAAGCTTCAATCAAACAATCATGCAATCTAACAGCTGGATATTGGAAGGGCATGACGATGAATACAAGTCATCAACTAGGGGAAGTTATTAGTGTTTTTTCAATCTTGAATAACTTAAAAAACAGTTTTTGATTTTAATCAATTCAATTAAGATAAGATTTTAAGTCAAAATTCCGTTCACATGTCCACGTCCCACACTTTGGACATAAGCTATTATCTGCTAACTCAATGGGTGAGACTTTGCTTGCATTCAGTACAAGTTCTTCAAGCCTACAGTAATCAATTCTGAAAAATCCTCTGCTCTGTTGCTTTTTTGATTTAAATCAAAACTTTTTATGGTCAAGAACCTGTTTTTGGATAATATAGAAGCAAAAAATGTCCAAGAATTGGTCAAATTCAAGCGTCAATGTTCATATTTCAGCTGGTATTGCCTGAAGGGCATCTTTACATTTATGAATGAGACAAGTTCTAATTTCTTTGCATACATCTAAATTTCCATATAAGACTATTTGCATTTTTAACACCAATGGCTCATTTTCCAACTCTCTTGATTAAAAAAGTAATAAAGGAGAGAGGATTCAGGTGTGCTTTCTATTTTTCCTTAAAATTTATAGTCTTATACACATTAGAAAACATAACAAAAGCTTGCCACGATCTTGAAAAAAATGACCCCAGGTTGACAAAAAGTTGGCAATTAATGTGAAACGGGCCTAACGACACTAATTACAAAGCCTTGACATTTAACCAAAGTTACCAAAAGTTTGCCAACCCTGACGGATTGACTGACAGACACACTAATCATGCTGCCCGTTTGGGTCTTTCCACTTTCCGATTTCAAATCGGATCACCTAAAAACTAGTCGGTGATTTAATTCTCGGACAGAATCGAACCTACGCCAGCCATAAGGTGAGTCAACCTTCCAACTGGTCCTGGACCATATTGAGGTCATGTTCAGAAAACTTCATATGAAAAGGTCAATTGGGTGCAGTTTCTTATTTCTTTAACTAGAAACATGACCCCCAAAGGACTTGCTTTAAGTTAAAAACAAAGGGCCTTTAGGAGGGCAAAATATTTGGTTGAGGTCCCCAGTTTATCCTAATAAGATGACATTCGTTACCCCTACTCAAGTCAATTAGACCCTCAAACCCTATCAAACAGAGAGTGAGCTGGCCTAATTTGTTTAAATGTTCCTAACCTCTAATGCACATGAATGATGAGTAACCTTGGTTACTGCAAACCCACTCCCTAATGATGATGTTATAGTTCCAGTCTCACTCTAATTGCTTATAAGGGAGCCTGGACCTCTAATTGAATGTGATGATCCACTTAAATGCTTTGAGCAACATTCACTGTTTATGAGTAGCCTTTAATGAGATACGATGAGAAGCCAAGTTCTCAATTGCCCTAGTTATTCATATGTAATGTTATCACGCATTTGGGATTGAGGCATTTAATTGGCTACACAGCTATAATGCTGGGATCTGTAGTAAGAGTAGAAATGATGAGAATCAGGAGACTGAGGAGAGGAGAATCTAGTCTTTAATCAACGCAATTTTTAAATATGTCACACGCTGTACGTGGTCATAATGTCATGAACTGGGTAAACCTAAAAAGGGGGATCTGTACACTCCATCCAACTTTTTTTTTTCAATTAAGTCCATTTAATTCTTAAACTATTGACTCAGTTCAAAGAATTTGAAGTCTATTTATTGCTAGAAGCCGCTCTTTTAAGATAAAACCATTTTCAGCCCTATTGGATTAGTATTATGATAGTTACGGTCGAAAACCTTCAACTAGGCACTGGGGATATGGCTGGGGAGCCGGCGGGGGGGGGGGAGCCATAGACATTACACACAAACGGGTGAAAATGGGTCCGCCTATAAATTTTAAATAAGTAGAGAGTGAAACACCTTTGTGGCTCAAGTGCACATACAGAATCCCTGAAATGATAGATCTAACTCATGATACAACTAGGTTCCATTATGTATTAGTTAATAGTAAATTAGATGTTAATTAGGTACAAATTTTGAACACTTAATTGTAGAGGGATTTTCGGCTGGTCTGTGCTAAAATATATCCCAAACGAGGTAGACACTTGGATAACTTGATTTTAAGTATCTTTATAATTTTCTTCTTTTAACACCACTGTGGGCGCCACCCTTTTTAAAGGGTGCCAGTTGGAAATCCTGAAAATCATTAAAGGTGGGGGCTGACAAATTTCCAGTATAAAGGGTGCCCCTTGTAAAAAGTGTGGGGGTAAATATAAAGGGTGGGGTCAACCCACTGCCTACTATGGTTCATTAAACGTTACCCTCCTCTGGCTAATTTGGCTATGGCCAACAAAAGATTAATATTAATATGGATATAATTGGGTCACTTTTATTATACCGTAACACCTGTGCAAATCTGTGATGGAAGTTTATGTTACTGTTTGCAGGTAATCACAAATATTGCCAGTTTGCGTGATAAAAAGGGTGGGGTCCGAAATTTTTCAGTATAAAGGGTGCCTCGTAAAAAGGGTGGGGGTCAAATAACAAGGGGGGGGTCACACCCCACTGCCCCTATGATCACACATTGGATCCCTTTATATAAAAGGGAATTGGCCTAATGAAGCATTAATTAAAACATTTAATTTTCATGACCAACATCATCTTTAACCAAATTGGTGATGTTTGTGGTGGGACCTGTATGGAGTCACATGAGTTTGGAGACATTACGAGTATGTCAAGTCAAACCAGGAAAGGTTGTTGTGGTTTTATTGGTATACAACTAAAGCATGATTTAATTTGGCGATAGGAATAGATATGTTCATGAAAACAATAACTTGTACTTGGGTTCAAGACCTTGAAGACGTTTAGTGTCAATGCCGCGATCCGTGTATGTTTTGCCGTTTTTAGTATGAGGTCCAACGGTTTAGTACATAGTGCGGAATAAAAATTTCTCTTTCTAAAGTAAGAATGGCACCCTGTACATGGCTAAGTTACACTATAGGTTTCCATTCTTTGCTTCAAAATGGTAAATACAGTGGTAAACTTTAAATATTGCCTATTGACCTTTATAATTACATGGATCACCCTGTAAAATATACATGGATCACCCATGTATACTTAATATTTGAAAATAACTTTGGACGAAAGAAAACCAGATCTATGTATTTCTCTTGAAGAAAGATAGGATTCGTACTTGAAATAAAAGGAAGTTTAATCTTCCAAAATTACATTGGTGTCAAAAAATATAAGTGAATTGGCCACCGGTAATTTTCAAAACAGAACAATATTCGTTTACCTCTTTATATTTTTGTGGAGGGCCTTGGTCAGTCTTTCAAATCAACATCTGTTGTCTTTTAAATGAAAATAAATTTTTGGAGAAAAATTGACCATAGTTATATTAAAATGACAAAATATTGTAATTTTTTTTCTATGGTACACCCTGTAGGAATTTTACCCACCCTGAATATTGTCTCTCTTTGGCCATATCTGACATCTTGTAGTATAAGCTTTCCAAAAACGTGTAACTTTATATACATTACATGTAAGGAATAAAACTTGTGTTGAAGAGTAATGCATATTGGTGCCTTTTTTGTCATTTGGCACATGTGTAACATTTTTTGTACCAGTTATGACATACGGCCACCCGGGGGGGGTACTCAGTGAGAAAAAGGGTATGGTACAAGTGCCGCCGATATGCGGTCAATTTCCGCCTTACGTTAACAAAGGGGTCGTTTTTCCACCAGGCTACTTAAAGATGGGTCACTTGTTTGAGGTAATTGCTACTATATAAATGGGTCAATTTTCAATTTTTTGGTCGCATTTTACTATGAAAATGGGTCGTTTTTCGAGTTATTTTCGCTTTAAAATCACAAGAAAAAATGGTTGATTTTCTGATTTTGGAAAACATCGGTTACTATGAAAATGGGCCGCTTTTGCGAAGATACTATAAAAAAAATGGTGCGAAATTTCAAAGCCAACTATAATAATGGGTTCGAATTCGGAATACCAAATATCATTTGAATATCATTTCAATTTTGTATTATAATTTGGTCACTCTAAACATGGGCGATGTTTATTTTTTTTTTACCCGGTGGACGCACATCCGTACCCAATTTTAGGTCGAGTACCCCCCCGGGACGGCCACATGTAGTAGTGAAAAACTATGAAGCACAATTATAACTTGTGTGATTTGTATGCTGATTAATTTAACAGGGGAATTAACATTGCCGTTCCGGAAAGAAAGCAAAAGAAGAAAAGGGAAAGCAACCAATGGCGGACCGGTGGGATTGATCTAGACTTCATCATAGGCATTGTGCTTTTTAGCTTTGCCTACATCCCCGTAGGGGCATTAACAGGGGTCACTTGTCAGAGGGGCCAATTTCCGGTTTTTGAGGCAGGATTCTCACCGGTTGGAGGTGGCATTGAGGCAGAGTCTCTGGTTGGAGGTGAAAATTTCCCAGTGAGCAGGCCAAACAAAAAAAAATAAGGCTGCATTATTTAGCCATATTTTCAAGCTTTTTCTTCCAGTCAAAGCTCTCTGGGCCCCCACTGTTACGCTACTGGCCCCTGTCAATGATATGCTTATAGCACCTCTACAAACTTGGGTCGGGGTATCGGAGGGGGGGGGGGGGTTGTGTTGTGGGGTTTTTGGGTTGGCCTTGACAGTGGCGGCGGATCTAGTCACTATCACACCTTTTTAAAAACGTGGGTGGGGGGGGGTCCAGTAATTGGGGGGGGGGGGGCGGTGGTCGGGGTGGTCGGGGGGTGTCAAGTTAGTAATAATATAGTAAGTAGGGTCAGTAGGTCAAGTAAGTCATCAGTAGTAAAGTAGAAGTAACAGTAAAGGTAAGTAAGGCTAATAGTTAATACTAGAGTAAGTAATCAGTAAGAATGGGGTCTCAGTAATAGTAGGGGGTCAGTAATATAATTCAGTAATAATACACTACGTTATGGCACCCAATGGCCAAGTTGGTTTTGTCTTGACATTGCCTTGCCTGCTGGCCATTGTTTGCTGCTTGCCATTTTTTTTTAGTGGTTTTGCCACTGGCGGAAAAAAAAAAAAAAACAAAAAAAAAAAAAAAAAACAACAAGTCATTTTTTTTCACAAAAAAAAAAATACAGATTTTCTACAGTGGACTCTACAGGGGGGGGCCAGGATCTGTGCGCTTCCCCCCCCCCCCAAGAAAAAAAAAAATCTGCCCTGCCCTTCAGTGCTTGACACATGCCTTTAGCAGGACTGTCATTTGTTGGGCAACAAAATTTTGAAGTTTCAACAACGATAGGGGATCCATTATTTTTTACAATTTATTAATTGGGAACTGCCAAAATTTGTAAACCCGTTAAAGGAAGCCAAGCTAAGCCTAAGTTAAGAATAACCCATTCTCCCAATTAGAAGGGCTCCTTCAAACCAAAAACCTGTGATCGCGCTCCACCTTCTTAAGGGTATCCTATGGGGGAAAATGAGAAATTTTGAAATTGGAAATCTTAAAAACTCATTATGAGGGGGAAAACAAAAAAAAATAATCCTAAACTTGATACAGGAACAATCATGTAGTAATAGCAGGAATTTGTAAAATATGCGCCTCAGAAAGAAAATCCAATCTCCAAGTTGCAACAAATGCCCTGCAGACATTTGGTACAGTATTCAATGCAAGCGAGTCTTGTAAAATGACAAGCCCCGGTCCCTAATTTGAGAAGAAAACAGTGGCATGTGCAAAACATATTTCCCATTATCTTCGCAATAATACTGGCCTACAGCTTGATTGACCCCTGCATTTTTAAGTATGAAGTCACCTTTTCAATGAAAATAATTTTCAATTTTAGGTAACCTTTTTTTCAAAATTAATATGGGTATTCTACATACGTGGGCAATGATTTTTTCTAAGACAAAAAATGGAAAATTCCTCCCTCCCTCTGGCATTATGACCGCATCACCATCCACGTCCTTTTTTAAAGAGATTCCCAACATTTTTTTTTTCAGTTTGTGAATAGTAGTTGCCCCACCCCTCACTAGCTCAGCTCCCACCAAATGGTGCAAAAGCTGCCAAGTATGATCACTATCGCCAAAGCAAATGATAAACTCCTTCAGGGATCGCCTTCGAATCTGGCTGAAATGAACAACACAGCTGGCAACATTACGCACACAAATTGCGCCCAATATGCCAAAGCTAAAATTCAGGATGAGCATAAAATGACACTAAGAGGAATCCACACCCATTACATTTCGCACAAGATAAGATAAAGAATAATATTGGACACTATTAAATGCCTTTTTTGTCTGAATAAAGGAATAACTGGTCATACTCCATACTTGGCGGGTTTCACCGTTACTCTGTTCTGGTTTGAAAACTCCCGATGATGCCGGGTAGAGCACGCCGGTACTCTCACTTCAACTACTGTAAACGTAGTAAATTAAATCATTTTTCAACCACGCTGCTGTAACTGTATTACTTGCGAAAAACACTCATACCCTTTAAGTTTGAAAAGTTAAATGCTACAACTATAAAGCAAATAAAATCCTGTTAAATATATATCATGTATGATTAAGAATATCACAGTTTGTACTACCGCTGATTTGCAAATTCGGCGCAAGCTACAAGGTAACCACACACTTATCGAGGACAAATGCCTCTGAATTACTTCCCTGTATTTCATTTTTAAGAGTTTTTTAAAAGTTCCTTCGTGGAGCAAAAGTCAAACCCTCTGCCCGTCAATGACAGGCAGGGAGGTAAAATTCGGGTAAAATAACATGAATCGTTGAAGGAATCTGCGATGAAATTCAACTTGTGACTCCCATTACAGGCCAAACACCGTGCGTTTTCGCACAGACCGTGTAACTTTGCAGTTTGCGAATCTCTCCTCTGGCCGAATAACTGGAACTCCTAAAACAGTGCGCACCACTTTCTCCCGGAACTACACCCCGAAAGTTTTCTACCACTTATAAAAACTCTGCTATAATAATCACTTAAAAAAACTGTTGCTAAGTAGTTCCCCGTGAGATAAAACACTGAAGAGCAAGAATACCGGTTCAGAGATGTGAATTAGATGTAAAAGTTGAACACTTGAATGGTGCACTACATTGAAAGCGAGAACTCAGCTGGAGAAGTTTTGATAACCGACTCACAGACTCACAGATTTTGGTGGTTATTATCATAATTATTAGGTCTGATAGCAACGACTGTACAGAAACGAAGCAGCAGTAAACTTGGGCAACAAGTTGGGAGAATTGTACAAACAATCAGCATTTATTTTTGTCACAATGATCAACTCAACTGAGGAAATGGTCCAGTCAGAGGCGAAATTGGAAATAATCAATGGTGATAAACGCTTGACTGAACTATTATCTAGTGTTGTATCTACTCGTGCTAATGTTTTTGCCACTGGTGTTTGTTCCCCTCTGTTTCAAAAATGAGGTGCAATCATAGACTTGTAAATATTGAAAATATGTCTCGAACCTAAGTCGCCAGACGAGTAGAGGTCAGGTCTTTGTGAGGTCTTTATTTTGTTCTCAGATCATTCGCTCCATTTTCCAAGTTCTGATTCGTAAAAAAGTTCTTTTCACTGAAGAGAGATTTTTACTCTTCTTTAGTGCGCTTAAAAAAAATATCGACATTTGTTTAGTCCTCCCTCCTCACTTTTTGGGATAAGGGCAAACTTTTTTTTATTATATTTTTTCAATCCATGAAATTTTGATGGATAAGTCCTAATTGTGATATCACACCACAGTCACTTTCATCATGGGATTTTAAGACCTCTACGGTCTAATTCTCATAAACTTAAAATTAAATAAAAACCTCAACCATTTTTTTCTGATGCGTTGAAAAGTTGGTGGTATCTCATCGCCTTTCTGTGAAATGGCTAATTTAGTGTCCGTAGTAAAAAAAATTAAAAAAACGCCCCCCCTCCTTTTTCAGAAACCACTGCTACTATACGTTAAAGTTAAACATATTTTTAAATTACACATTTTTTTTTTTTTTTTTTTTTTTTAAAATGGTTTTAAAAGCCGACTTAAAATATATAATCCAAAGCTATTGAGATAGAATTTTATATCAGAAAATCGAAACAAAATCGTAAAAAAATAAAATTTGGCGCAGGTCTGTAACATAGGTATCCTATAACATACCCTACAAGTGATAACCAACACAGTTAGTAATTTAGTATGGACCAATCAGTAGTTTAGTCATTTATTGTCCGTACGGACATTTACACTAGCTACAACACTAATTGAATGGATATAATATCTTTTTGAATATATACTGCTGTTTTCTCCTTTCCCTCAAATTTTTTCAGTTGAAAACCTTATGGGAATTCTACACTAGTCCTATTTACTCTTCACTTTTAAGCACTTCTGCAAATTTCAATAGTTTGACTCTTTCGTATGGATCACATAGTGCCTTTAATAATAATCATAAAAACCCCATTTAAAAACATCCGATTATTAATCTACTTAAAAATAATTTGTTGCGACACTTAATTCAAGAATTCAACACATTGCTGTTTTGCAAGTTTCCAAAGTCGCCTAAATATAGACAAATGGGCCTCATATATTTCATATCAAATATCATTCATCTTACCCTAACTTCTCTCGGTTTTGCATGATTCAGTCATCAACGGATATACATTTCAAAAATGACTGACACTGCGACCTTCATCGCGACAAGGGTGCAACCAATATATGCAACGCGCAACCAATATTTCGCCCTTATCAATACGACGCTATTTCAAAACGATTTCCCCCTTCCCCCTTTTTAATTAATTGCATATAAAATTATAGACTGCGCTTAGTAGAAATAAGGTTGAACCTATAAGGCTTTCTATTCCAGATGTTTTTATTTGTTTTTTTTATTTTCGTCTATATGGAGCCCGAACTATGAACTACCGGCGGGCTATAATAGTTCCTAGACTTTTACCATGGACCTGCAGAAGATAGGGGTCCGCCGGAACTATAGTCCACCTCCAACGGTAAAGAATAGACACTCGATTCAGTTGACTCTTCACGAAACGATCATTTCACACCACGCTTTTATATTCGTTCTCGTCAATGGAGCCCTGGACTATATATCTCCTTTACATTTACAAAAAACCGGTGTAACTCTATTTTGTGCATACGGACCTATAGATCAAACGTGTATACAGCAGTCTATTTAGCAAAACTTCTTTTTGTCCTTTTGGACCAAAACGATTCTGAACTGGAGAGTTCACGGTTCGAATCATTCTTTGAAGAGCGCCCCATTTTCTTCAATGATATTTTTGCAACAGTTGTTTTAGTAAACTATAACCTAGCCTGCGAACGACAATGTTCAAAAATGCCATTTTGTCAGAAAAGAACAATTGTGAACGCCAATTTATTTCCTTCTTCATGATGACATTTGGCACCCCCACAAAAATGACCTCTTAAAAAAAAAAAATTAACGTTGCTGACCGAAGGAACAACTTTTTTTTTTTAATGGAGTCGAGCTGTTAGACAGTACATGGCGCAATTTGCCAGCTTTTTCATATTGGCGGGATGTTTTTCCAGCGGCCGTTGAATTGGTATCGGAGATACCCGATATAACTATTAATTACAAAATTCCTTCTTTTGCGATCGACACATAGAAATTTTGATCCCTTCACAGATTATACTAGCCAATTAAACCAATAACAAAAAAACAAAGAAATTAAAACAAAATGTGCTGTTATTGTTAGGGTTCTGTAAAGTTTTGAAAAATGGTTTTCTTTAATAACAACAAACAATTGTTCGTGGCCTTTTGAATGGTTCTTTTAAGAACCCAAACAGGGGTCTTGGAGCTAAAAAACCCCATTTAGAACCACTGTTGATTGAGAAGATTCATATAGAGGCAAAAATGTCTAAGTCGAACCTTTATCTGTTAGATGTAGAGTGCAATAATAGAAGTAGTCCTTCAGCATATCCGCTATGCTACCTCCAAAATGTATTTCATCAAGATCAAGAATTCACTTTAAATATATGATTAGAGTCCTAAGATATGTCTTTTACGATAAATACGCCCACAGCAGGTCTATTAGGTGAAATTCGTCAGCAAGCGGAATTTTTCGTGATGGGGGCCATTATATTTTTGTAATATCAAAATTTTAGGTATAGGCCGATCAAACAGTGTGCAATGCGTGGTTGCATGGGAGTGATATGACGCCAAATCAGGACCGCGGTGGGGTGAATTTTCGATTAAAGCTGATTAAGTGCCTGACGTATCAGTTTTTTATGCCAAGAAGATATCTACAAAACCGAGGGTGCACGTTCAACGCCCGTGTTGCAGGCCCCCTTAGGCCAAGTAACAAAATATACTAGTTTCTCGTCCTCGCGCGCATGCGTTTTAGCCGCCGCATCAAAAAAAGTTTTTTTTTTCTTTTTATTAATTTCTGTTTTTTTCTCGAAAATTCCATCGAAAATCGGAGTATTTCAAATTTTCACATTTTGTTCGGCTAAATTTGTTCTCCTATGCAGTCTATTGTCTTTGGAAGCAAAAACATACCTGTGTGTCTGACGAAAAGTACGTCAAATTTTTGGGAAGCTGTGTTGCCTTTTGGAAAGGACCATCCGCCATCTTGATCGGCAATTAAACAAAACAAAAAACTGCCCTCCTCCTCCTTTTTTCAAAGTTAGGACGAGAACAATTTTTTTTTTTTACTTGGCCTTACCGGTTTATTTTTACTTATACTTTATAGCTCGTGATCCTTCGCGTTTACACTAAGTGGAGGGAGGAGGTTAACCAAATATCATAATTTAATTGGCACAGCTTATTATGAAAAGGTCCTCCTGAAAGAATAACAAGTTAAATGTAAACCATACTGATCGGACCTAGAATTCACCACCCCATACAGATGAATAAGAAGTAATGGGTTGAAAAAAAGACATCCGACATGAAACATACTAAAATGTATCAAATATCAATTAAACTAGGCGGCCCCGCTTTTTTTCGGCGATTACATGGCTTTTTGCCCATCTGCATGGATGAACTTAGCGACCTTTGAACCTAGATTGTTCTGTGTCTCAGGTCAGCGGTCCTTTTGACCAAATTTAGGTGGCATAGGGCAATTTCTAACGGCAATTGGCCCTGTAGATGGACCTTTGACCTTTTGGTCACTCTGAAACTCTGATACCAACGTGGGAGGATTGTCCACCTTCATGTCAAATATCCGCCCCATATGTCAAAGAATTACGAAATACCCCTTGATTGACTTTTACCTGTGTGTGACCTTTGACCTCATATTTTTTTTTTGTTTGTTGTTGTGCTCAGGTCAGCTGTCCTTTTGACCAAATTTGGTGGTCATGTAGGGTATTTCTACGCAAATTGACTTCCATATGACCTTTGACCTTTTGGGTCACTCTGAAACCCTGATAACAAACGTCAAACTGCCCTACCTTCATGCCAAATATCAACCCCATATATCAAAGCATAACGAAATCCCCTGTGTGTGACCTTTGACCTATGTGTGTGACTTTTGACCTCAGATATGATCTGTGCTAAAGTCAGCGGTCCTTTTGACCAAATTTGGTGGTCTTAGGGCATTTCTACGCAAATTTAGCTCTAGATGACCTTTGACCTTTTGGGCCACTCTGAAACCCTACAAACAAAGGTCAGACTTCATGCCAATATCACCCACATATGTCAAAGCATAATGAAACGCATAGCCGGACAGACACAGATAGAAACTACAGATCTCATTTTTTAACTAGTGCATTTCCCCTGTATGTGATATTTGACCTATGTGTGTGACCTTTGACCTCAGATTTGTTCTGTGCTCAGGTCAGGGAATTCCAGGTCAGGGAATTGACCTCTAGATGACCTTTGACCTTTTCGGTCACTCTGAAACCCTGATAACATCAGCTTAAACCTGTAATAAAAATAGCGATATGCCTAATTAAAAGAACTTTTAAGAAATTAAAAGTTCGCAATTTATTAAACAAAATTGGGCTGGGTGTTAATTTTCACGCCCTCCTGCACCCACTGGTGTTAGATTTACACCATTTTGGTGTTAAATACCACCATGTTAGTATTATATTAACACAAATTTTGGTGTTAGATGACACTGTTTGGTGTTAATTTTACACCACAGTCGGTGTTAATTATTTTTCAACACATCAGCCGGTGCCAATTTTACACTACTGGTGTTTATTTGACACTCTCCTGGAATCAATACGGGACCGCACCCCTGGTGGTAATTAACACCAAACTTTGGTGTTACCATTTATATTTGTAACGTCTGACGGTAGAAAATTTTTGATTTTGTTATTTTTTGCTTCTATTGTAACTGCTTGCCTCTAACAAATTATAAACAGATCACTCATGCACTAAAATGCATTATTAAAATTATGCAGTAACACCGAGCGGTGTTAAATCCTAAATTTCAATACCAGAATCTAACACCAACAAGCCATTTTAATGATCTCTAACCATGTGTAAAATTATTAAAATCCCTGAATAAGTTTCCTACATTATTACAAATTATAACACCCCAGTTTTTGCAGTTTATGGTTAATTACTCTCTAAATGTAAACGAGTTAAAAATTTCACTCTAAAACAGAATGAAACGTTAAACCACTCCCAAGATTAAAATTTTCTTTGAATTTCCCGTATTCAGCTATTGGAGCTTATTGTTATCTCATTCGTTTGATCAAAACCTCAGGTAGGATCAGGTAAACACATTTACCTGATCCTAAAATTTGAATTTTCCACAAGGCTATATAGACCTATATAGACTTTAACACCATGAGTGTTAATTTTAACACCATTCCGGAATCAATAGGGGACCGAACCCACTGGTGCTAGTTTACACCATTTCGGTGTTAAATTAACGCCATGTTAGTGTTATATTAACATCAATTTGGTGTTACAATGTATGATATGACACTGTTTGGTGTTAATTTTACACCACATTCGGTGTTATGAATTATGCTTTTAACACCGCCGGTGCCAAATTGACACCACTGGTGTCAATTTAAGACCCTACTGGAATCAGTACGGGACCACAACCTCTGGTGTTAATTAACATCACACTTTGGTGTTAACGTCTTTATTTGAAACATCTGACGTTTTAGTAGAAAATGTTTGATTTTGTTGTTTTTGCTTCTATTGCAAATGCTTGCCTCTAACGTTTCATAAGCAGATCACCAAAATACATAATTAAAATTGTAAAGCAACACCGAGCAGTGTTAACAACACCAGATACTAACACCGAGAAGCTTGACACCGTGTTAAAATTTTAACACCCCAGTTTTTTGCAGTGCATAGGTTTTGATCAAACGAACGAGATACCAATAAGCCGGGCAATAAGCTCGAATTAACTTTTGCAAATATGAATGTCTGCCGGAGACCCGTTGTTGCTTGTAGCCCTAGGAGAGGGGTAAAGTTACTACGAGGGTCGAATGTTTCAACTGCTCTAAATCTAATGAAATAGCTCAAATTATTCCTTAGGTAACCAGGAGTAGGCCTATAAGTCAATTGGGTCATATGCGTTTGGCGCTTTCTTTCCAAGGTATTTGGGAAAATGGCTAAAGGTCATTTGTTTAATCAAGAAAGGTCAAGGTTTGTAATACCAAGATTTCTTTGTAAAAAAATATATTATACAATATTTTCTTAATGATACTGATTCAAAATATGCTTTTTAGGGAGGGGTATAATATCCCCGTCCCCATAGGCCTAGAGTCCTACAGGGAATTTTGTACCCCTTATAACAGCAAGAAGATGCCGAAAGAGCAAAAACATTTCATATTTGGAATCAGTATCATTAAAGGTGCAACGAGAGATTTCAAGTCATGCATTTTTTATGTGATATGTAGTGATTTCATCTAGATTAGATGCTCAAAAGATTCTCTACCTTTTATTTGGTTACAGAAATAACTTAAAATGAAAACAAAAGGTGATTTGTATATGCTTATATTTCAATAGAAAATATAGTTTAATTCGGTATTTGCTCCTACACAAAATTAGAAATTTCACAATTTTGTACCAAAGAAAAAGTTTTCAGCTTAATCCTTACAGATTGGGAAATTTTTGATATAAAGCTTTAGGCCTACACCAGTGCCAAAATCAGAATTTTCACATTTTTCGCGACACCTGTTATTTGAAATCTATCGTTGCACCTTTAAACATTAAAAAAAATTACAAAGAAATCTGGGTATTGCAAAACGGTGACCTTTCTTGACTGAACAATTGACCTTTATCTTGGAAAGGAAGCAACACACGCGTGTGACCTAATTTACTTTTTTTACGCCTGGTTACCTAAGGAATAATTTGAGCCATAACGTAGATTTAGAGCAGTTCAAACACCCCCAACTTTACCCCTCTCCAGATCCCGCTCCAGATGTTGGTATCTCGTTCGTTTGATCAAACCCTTCTGGGCTGAAGCCATAGTATTATGCATAGGCCTATCTCTCCTTTTGAAATGCAGGTTTGTTTTGAGTTATTTTGTCAGCAGACTGCAGGTTCAATAGCCAAAAGACACATAGATACCCTAAAATAATTCCCCAAAAATACATTTTTTTTTATTCGCAAACTTATCGTTTGCAAACTTTAATCGTGCAAACCCTGCGTGCAAACATCAAAGTAAAATCTAATATAAAATCCCACTCGGGCCAACTTTGAGATTGATTAATATATCAATTCTCCTTACAAGGCTCCGCCTACTTTTCGGCAAGAACACTTTCGTCGGCTGCACGGTGTCTATGAGCTAGCCACCAAATCACCAAACTTTGGCTGCTCTTCTGGTGGATTTTGCCAGACCAGAACGGAAAATTCGCTTTCTACTTTATAAAAAATCATCAGAAAGAGCAGCAAAACAGCTCTATTTGACGTGTTGATCCTGAATCGGCCTTTTGCGGCCTGTGGAATTAAAGAAAACTGAATTTTGGTACTAGATTTAAGTGGTACCAATGACGAGGTAGGAACCCGTTGGTTTTGATAGGAGTGTGTGTCTACATCTAGCGCGTGATTTAGACTCGGCTGTGGTGTTGCAGTATGAACATTTAATCAATCCATCCGCAAATAGAGCAGCTTATAGATTTTAACATCAAATATGTGGAGATGGTATTACTGATATATTCTAAGACATCTGATTTTATTATATCACACTAAACGTTTTAAATTTTCCTACAAACACCTTCTCACAAACATGTCATTGAACATGTGAAGATCGCCTGCACTCGTTGATCTGACCGCTGTCCATGGTGGTAATTTCCCCGCTTGAAAAATCATAACTGATTTTATTCGGATTCGGCTTGAATATGATTAATAAAGTTGTGGAAGATGCTAGTGAGAATTATTCAAATGTTTAAAATCTATGATTTTGAAGTACAAAAGCCGGTATCATGTAGTTATGAATCCCGTGTGTGTTGAACAAACTCAATCAGTAAGGGATCGTCTCGAAAATGCAAATCCAGTGATGGAAGTTGGGCAAACTCCAAAAGCGCCCGATAAAGTTTTGCCAGATACAAATCAGTTTGCCTATTCATTATTGTCATAATTTAATAATAAATTTAGTTTGAGAAGTTTATTACAATGTTTGGAATAGGATTAGGAGTAACACATTAGATCTCACTCAGTTTACTTTGTACAAAATAGTTTAAGGATGGATGTGAAGATTTAAAATTCATAAAACTATACATGTATTGGGATTCAGACCGGTGATTCCGCATTCCTGGATTGATTGGTCAATCCAGCACTTTTTTATCATCTCTGAACTATCACAGTGGGGGGGGGGGGGGGGGGTAAGTGAGGGTCATTTAGTAGAATAAGGATTTTATTTCAAAATATGTATATACCAATTTTTCAAGATTTTCTGGGGCTCAGTCCAGAAAATTTTGATGACTTAACATTTGTGTTTTGGGCAGTTGGCTGGGGCAACTGGGAGTCTAAGTCTACTGTTTCCCATTAACTTACCCACTGGAGTGATCTCCCTTTAAATGTGTGCTTATTACCACCCCCCCCCAACTACCAGGACACATCTGAAGGGTGCGGATCTCTATGCTATCATTAAAATGACATTTTTATGCAGAAGTCTTGTAAGTTGAACCTTGCATGTCATGTGGATCACACACAAACTCTCACACCGCGGGGGGGGGGGGGATAAACTGGGTATTCTGTGTCGGGTACCACCGTGTTACAAAGTCAAAAAACGCTGAGACCTGGGCAGGTCTCGAGACTTGCAATATACGGTATCAAATTCAACCTACGTCTCTGTCAGTCTCACATTGGGTATCAATTTTACTTTTCGTTCAGGTAGAGTATAAAATCACATGACTCTGTTTCTAATGATTATTTTTGTGTTGATATGCTCAAAACTGAATAAAAAGTTCAATAAAACACTCTAAATTTGAGTGTAAAATCCCGGTCTCGGATAGGGGGGTCTATTTGGAATAAGTCTGGCTGGGCCCAAATAGGTTAGCCATTTGAACAGAATCTGTCGTCAGTCGTTTCTGGTCTCATATAGGATCACCGCCGGAACCCTTGTAACTAGAGTGGTTACCACCCGGCTCATGTACAGGTACCCCCCCCCCCCCCCCCCCCCCCGCCCCCCCGGATCAAACCAAGTTTTCTTGACACATTCCCAAATTTGAACCCCTGTGTACCGTAAGGCGGGTCCCATAGATGGCTCAAGAGATTAAATTGGAATGAAAAAATATTTTTGTCATAGATACAGTGGTTCGGAAACTTCCGGAAGAAACCTTTTTCTTCCGGAAGACATGGAAGAAACTGGAAAAAAGATGTTTCTTCCAGTTTCTTCCGAAGAAAACTGAAAGAAATTGGAAGAAACTTGAAGAAATAACGCCATGTAATTATGAACAACATACTAAATATCACCATATTCATCTGCTTTGCACGTCAAATCATCAAGGCTACCTTTAGTCACTTTCAAATTTACACTCTGGTCTGGTTTTTTTTAACAAATTAATTTACAAGTTTATAGTCATGTTAGTATAGCTTGCAAGTACATGTATACAATAGGAAATTTGTTCAACAATTTTGTTTTGACTTGCTATCAAATTATACAGATGATAATTGTAACTTATTTTCCAAGTCATTCCTGTGCACAATTTATGTCTATCACCACAGTTGTATTGTAGATGCAAACTATGAAAAAGCCTGTTAAAATCTGTAGGCCATGTTTGTTAATTTTAAACTACAAATCATAAAAGTAGCAACCATTAATTTTTCTTTTGTTGTAATGAATAGTGGGAGAACCTGGGTTAGGGACCTCTAACATATTTTTGAAGATTCAAGTCTTTACAAGGAGACTCTGCTTGGCCTTGCTGGTGTTAAAGTGAGATCAGTTTTCTTTCGTCTTCCATTACTTTTTATATTATAGGCATGTGAATAATGTGATTTACTTATTGCCATTGCATGGGGTAGGTGGGGGGTCCCCTGAATGGTTATTTTAATTATTCACTATATTTCATTCAACTGGATATATAAGAACCCCCAATAACTGTTAGTCTTTACTTTAAAATAGAAAATTTTTAAATGTCTTTTTTTTATTTCTTCTTCCGCTTTTCAGTTGGAAGAAACTGGAAGAAACCCGTTCCTTCCAAGTGAAAAACCCGCGGAAAAAAAACGCGTTTTTTTTTCCGCCTGTGGAAGAAACTGGCGAACCCTGCTAGATTATTATGATAAACAAAGAAAACCAATGATATGTGTTTTTTGGTCTAACAATTGCATGATCCATGATGTTTTAGCTGCCAGATGTAAAATCACAAAATAACAGTATTTTTTCATATTTTTACATTTTTGAATTTTTAATATTTCCCAACCCTACCAGCCTATTCCATTTTCTTTGCATATTAGAAAGCTTGGTGTACTTTAACATGATTTCCCTGCTGCCGGGCATTGAAAAATGTTCTTAACACTTAAGATATGGGATTTTTTTCCTTCCCCAAAATTGATCAATTAAAAATGTTAAAAATCATGGTTTTTGGGAAAAAAATTCCATATCTTAAATTCATCTAGTCTGCAAATAAAATAGAAATAGGATGTAGGGCTTTCAATTAAAATTCAAAATGTAAAAATGAAAAAAAACCCTGGTTTTTTTTTTAATATTTTTACATATCTTACAGCTAAAACCATCATGAATCATGTTATTGTTCAACAAATGCCGATATCATGAATTTTGTTTTAAATTATAACCACATATTGACAAACGTTTTTTTTCAAATCACTCTTGAGCCAGCTATGTGACCCACCTTAAAAATTAGCCCTATTGAAAAGGTGCCACTCAAAACACCCAGCAGTAACCTAGAGTGTCTAATTCTCGACAATGGGGTTAAACCTTTTCTGTAATGGGGATGAAAAACTCATTAAATAGTTCCTAATCTTGATATTCGTCTGCTGTTCTCCTGCTCTAATGAGATCAACAACCATCCTAAATGTAATTCAGAAGTTTGAAATCTGAATTCTTCACAGGATTCTTGTCCAAATTTGCCTGCAAATTTGCATTATAATCAAGTTAATCCAAACTCACACAGATTTAATTTGCATAATTTGACAGAGCCAGGTAAAAAAAAATAAAAACCACATATTTGTAGGCAAATTCAATAAAGGGATTCCTCCTACTTCACAGATTCCATTCCTCCATTTCAGCTAATTAGCTCTTAGAAGAACTAAGTGCAGCCATAATTTTGGTTATTGCAGAGGGATGAATAAAATTTGATTTTTTGCAAATGGTACTCTCTCAACTGATTGAAACCATCATTTTTTAAAAGTGGAAGAATGAGACCGGAGGCTGAGTTCTTCCATGAAAAAATAGTGGTATCACCTTGGATTCAGTTTGTTGTAGAGAGAGTATCAGGGTCATTCCATGCCAAAACACGAAGGTGGTGTAACCCACCCCTCAGATTTTGTTCAAATTTCACAGTCAAAGTGCATTTAGGGGCTACAGAGGAGGTCAAAAGGAAAAATCAGAATTCCCATTCCCGTTGAAGTTATGGCTCTCAAAGTTTTACGACTCGGACTATAAAAAATTGTGATCAGTATTAAAAAACTTATTTGCCTATTTATATAAACAGTAGTTGCTTTGTTATTGATGCAACAAGTGGCAAGTAGAATATCTTTGCATCCCCCTAGTAAAAATAGGCCCTCCAATAGTTGCCATGGGTGCACAAATGGGACTAAAATGGTACCACACATAGAGGGCGCTTATTTAGACGCGTACACCTGATATGAATATCTAGCATTGAAAATATTAGCATACCCTATAACAATCATTGTGAAATAAGTTTCGTTTGTATGTTTGAATGTCTTCAGTGCAAAAATGTGGATTACCTATCAAGCCAAATTAAGCTCAGTTTGGTTTTAAAAGTTGCCTGAATTTAGAAACCTTTCACTATAAAATTGCAAAATTTGACAAATTATTTTGGGAGTTGTTTTTTCATCACGTACAGTACCACTTTAGATTTCAGCATCATCCAAACATGTCCCAAACAATTACTACATGACATTTAGGTGACCCGTTTAAAAAAAACTTTTCTGAGTACTTAAGTCCAAATTTTGCACTTTTTTCCTGGTAAAGGTTTCTGAATTCTGCAATTTTAAAAACAAATGGGCCAACTTGCTTCATTCTGTTTTCACTGAAGCCATCAAAATACAAAACAAACTTATATCACAATGATTGTTATAGTGTTGCTAATATTTTTTCAATGTCTAAATTCATTCAGTGAACGCATCAAAATAAGCGCCCTCTATGTTTGGTCCCATTTTAGTCAATTTCGCACCATGGCAACTATTCGAGGGCCCTATTTTTACTATGAGGATACCAAGAAATTCTACTTGCCACTTTTTGCATCAATAACAAAGCAACTACTGATTATATAATAGCATTAGTAAAGTATTTTTTAAATACTGCACAATTTTTATGTCCGAGTCCCCGTAAAACTTGAGAGCCCATAACTTCAAAACGTAATGGAATTTGCATTGTTCCTTTTGACCTCCTCTTTAGCCCCATAAAATTTACCTTTGACTTGCAATTTGAAACAAAATCTGAGAGGTGTTGGTTTTCCACACCTGGTGTTTTGGCATGGAATGACCCATCATTTAAAAAAATCATACCTTGATTCATTCTTAACAGAATTTATAATTGAAGGTAATTTTCAACTTCTTAATTTTTCCAATCCTTTAAATCTCTGAAATACGCCCCCGTCACAAAATTCAAAACTTGTTGAAAATCCCCCAAAGAGCATACACAATGGATATGCAACATTGGCACACATGCGAGAATGTAGTAAAATGCCAGTATAATCGAGCAATAAATTGTGGTCAGTAGAGGCAGCAATGTAATACTTTCTAAATTATTAATTGAAATCGAATAACTAGGCTCTATGGCATTCATAGTCATACTGTGTGTCTGATGATTGTTTCGAGAGAGTTATGTCAATGTATTAGCTTGTTTTTTAACAACCCACTTTTTATACAAAAATATGATTCCTAAGAAATGTGTTGTCTAGGGGACATTCTGTGTCTTAGTCAGTTACATTTAGTATCACTGGTGCTCTATTCAGTTGATTGCTATGGAAACCTTGGCATATGAAATCACGATCCTTTGCCCTGGGACTTTTGCCCTGGTGTTGAGGGGAGTCATATTACAAAAAGATGATGATCAGTGATGGCGGCAGAAAAAGTGATTCTTGTTTCTTTATTGCCATGACCTCTTTTTGCATGTTAACGCCCTGCCATGGTGTGACCTAAAGGGATGGAGTAAGTAGCTAGCAGCCAGATTTAATTTTACTAATTTATTAAACATCCATGGTCCGATCGTAATAGCCCTCAACCCCGGGGACCCAAGATGTTAATGAAATGGGGTCAATATTTTGGTATCAGAAGAAAAGAAAGCTTACTATTTTCTGTTCACCCTGTGAAATCTCTGGGCTAAGGATTTTGGTTTGGATGTTTGTGTAAAAATGCTGTCGCATTTTGTTGATCAATATATCATAGTACACTACTCTATGGGCATTACAAAAAATCATGTTTCTACTTAAAAATGGGTTGAAATATTGGCGCTAAACTTTAAAAGATGGGGTATTGGGGTGAAAGCCATTCTATCAAGATGAAAACTTGACTTAAAATCGGGTCATCCCATTTAAGCAGCACAATAACACGTTTATTGCTTATGGAGGTGGTCAGGGAATATTAAACATAATCTGGCTCATTAACTTCTTGGAGAGTTTAGAACATGCACTCGCTTCCCCACCCAAAAAAGGTGCACCATTGTGTTGCATGAAGGGCAGTACACGAAACGGATCAATCGCACGTTATGTCCAGAAAATATGACTGAGTAATTAATTTAGAGATAAAGAGCACAGTTTTACAAGCGGTAATTACTTCAACAAGCCTTCTATCTCACTGAACAGTATTATTTATGTGCTGTTTTGTGCAGTTCGGGTATACTTCTTCATCATATTCTATGAAAGGTAACTTGGATGAGTGCGTACTGCATCAGTAGAGGGTAATTGTGAGGAGTAAGGTATAAAATTTATGAAATTCATTTAAAATAACATTAATGAAGGGGCCCTCGGCAGTTAATTTTAGCAGATGGTGTTGCTCTAAAAGACATCACTTTATATCAATTTTTTTTTTTCAAGAATAAAAATTTGATCATTGGTTACTGGTGGTTTCAAACTTCACCCCCTAAATTTTTTGGGGGGTGATGAGGTGTGGAATGAAAATTTTATCCAATTTGGCAGGAATATTGTCAAATTTAGTTAACTGAAAAGGACAGGTTCTCAATTTCATATTGCGAGAAAGGCCTGCTGTGGCCAAAAACAGGATCGTTATACTTGGTTCCTCCACTCGAACACGTCTAATTGTCTTAAAAGTTGGCAATCCACCCCTAGGCTATCATGCATGACAAGTCTAGACGAGCCACAAAGATATGAATCCTTCAACGACTTCCTCAGCTTTGTCTGCATGGCGTGCAAAAATGTGTTGTGTATTACACAGTTTTCCCCAGGAAGCTTTTACTGCTTAGGGCTCCCTGATGAAATTCAAGTCACCAATTTTGTTGTCATTGTGACGACAGTAAAATGCAAAAAATAGAGTCCCAGTGGGAACTTTCTTTCAACTTGCCAGATAGACCCCCCAATTTGAATTTGCACGATTCCTTAAAAGAAAAAAAGTCCAAGATTCATGATTGCTTTATATGTAGGCCTCCAAAGCGTTCATTATGAAATAACATTCGCTGCCCCTACATTTGCATACAAAGAAAAGTGGCAAAATATCTATCATGAGTGTATTCAGTGTAACAACCATTGGGGAAAATCAATTACGACCATCTACCAAACTATTGGTCTGCTATCAAAAAAAGTGCTATCATAAGTTCCATTACCCCTTCTAACACCGCCCAAACACTCACTAAAATAACTGGTGAGGAAAAGAATATGCACTAAGTCCCAAAAAGATGCGATGATTGTCATTGAACAAACACACTATGGGCACAAAAATTGCTGGTAGGGCCAGCGCACCCTCGGGATTGCCATCCCTGGTGACTGGGGACTGGGGTTCGCATTCCAAGGTTCACCAGATATTCCAATATCTTTTCCTTCTATCCAATCACCCTTCCCTTCCTTCCCGGGAGATAGGCTAGAAAAAGAAAACAGTGTATTCAGAAGACAACAAATTTATGTAAAAGGCCGACTCAGAGATTTTGAAAATATTTTTGTGTGTGTAGTATTTTATTTAAAAAAAGTCATCTAGAAACTAAAGGTAATCACTTAAAACTGCTTAATTCCAAAATTGGAGATTGATGAATCAGATTTGAAAGTGCTTAATTTCAAAATTGGAGAGAATCAGATTTTTTTTTATTTCATGCAGTAAACTTATGCACAGTACTTGTCATAGGTACTGTGTATAATGAAAGTTCTGGAGCTGTGATTAGTATATGGACAAGCATTAAAAAATGGTTGTTTGCAAGATTGAGTAGTGCTCAGTCAGGAATCTCTGAGGGGGCCTGTTAATAGGATAAACATTAAAAAATTTGAATAGGCCACAGTGCCAAAAACTTGTCATTTTAAATTAACCATTAGGAATTGAAAGACTCTTTAAAGGTGCGTGTCCGTAGCTTGGGGAACCCCGGATTTCCAGGAGGGAGGTAGTATCGAGTTTGATATCAGATGAAAGGCCGGTATTTTTTCATGTCGTCCTGAAATTGAGCCCTCAAATCCATTATCCACGAAACGCAGTTTTTAGTGGTTAACCAACAATATTAGCACAGGATTGAATATGGCGTGTTGCACTATGGCATATCGCGTCTAGCATCAAAACCGCAGGTTTGTTTCTCCACGATACTATGGGGTGTATGTGCAAGTGCCAGGCTCTCAAATCAACTAGGAGAACACATACACATAAATCGGAAAACAAGCACCTTTAATGTGTAATTCTAAATGGTGAAGTTTGAATTTAACTTCCATTGTGCGTTATGGATTATTATTTCTTCAGCTTGCTCAGGAAAAAGGATAAAGAACAAACCGATAGAAACGCTATTCTGTATGTGTTTGGGCATTTTGGTTCTTCTTTAATTTGGTTTAAAGTTCCTATTTGCAAGAGTATGGCTTCAATTCAAATTGGTTTACAACTGATCAATGGGTGGGAGGGGGTGACCTAATGTCAAAACTAAAGGGCCATTTAATGAGCTACAAGCCCTCTTCCCCAAAAGTGCCCTGTAAACAAGAACAAAAGTTGAAAGATCAATTGACTTTTTACCATTGGCTAGAGAGCTCTCACCCACTCAATTGGGAGATTTTGGGTGTCAAAAAATCTTTTTGGTTTTCAATTTGAACATCTTTGGCAAGTTGACATGTGAATCCAACAAAGCGGTGCGGACTTGGCAGTTAGTTTGAACAAACATTATACATTTCTATGCCAGTTCACGCGTAAACTTCAAGCACATTTAACTATAAGAAAAAATTAGACAAACAAACAAGGTGCTCCTGCCATTTATCCCAACCAAAAGTTTGTCTCATAAGAGTACACTCATTGGTTTTCGCGCATTTAATTTTGGGGGTTTTACTCAGATTTTTTTTAAATTGCGTCAGAAAATGCTTTATATTATTACGATTGAGTTGATACTTAATTCCAATGTTGATTTTCTTTCTATTATTCATTTTTTATTTTTTGATCCTCAAGGAAGATGCAAGAAATCTCCAAAAAAAGTACCACACCTAAAAGACTGATCCGGTTCACTAACTCTATGGACGCATGGTTTGACGAATGGCGCTAACACCTATGGACTCCTCGCCCTCTTTAAACTCTGGCGCTCATTTCCCAGTAACATTTTTCTGGTTTTTGTATCCTTGTTTGAGCACCTTTTTAGAAGGTGTTCTTGGCTTAGAAAGCCCAAGATCCCCTCGACCTAATATATAGCACAATATCTTGCGGTTAGCTTTTTGGCTTAGGGTTTTGTCAGAAAGTCGGGATTTTTTTTTTTAGCATATTTCCCGTCTTTCACCGTGGTGAATTTTAACTAGCGTTCAGAATTTTGCACCATGGTACCAAATTATGAGGCATCGACCGTTTTCCGACATAAAGTACAAGGACTACGGTTACGATCGCTTTCGCTACACACACTATTGATCTCGTGTATCGTATGAATAGCCTTTGTATGAATTCAATGCGTAATTGACTGTACTTAATAACTTGTTCCTTTGTGTTTTCTCCGACAGGCTATGTTCCTTATCTGTAGTCCCTAGTCATAGGAGAGAGATGAAGGAGGAAGCGGGCGGGGTGGGGGAAATCGAGAAGAAAAAAAAAAAAAAAAAAAAAAAAAATGTTTTGGCATTAATCCCACAGTTTAAAGAATGGCCTATATGTTGTATGCAGGGGTTATTGTGTTGTGTTCATTAACATTTTTCTACTCACCTAGATTCTTTTTCTTTGTTTGTTTATTTTTCCAGGTTGCAGTATTTATTATATTCTTATCCATATTGAATCGGGTACTCACAAGGAGTTGATGCAACATTACTTATTATGGGGGGGGGGGGTATTCGTCAATGCCGCTGATACTGATGTTTTTTACGCCAATTTATAGTTGATTCTAACTATCTAAAATATTGAGACTGAATAATGAAAGAAGGTTCACCATGAGGACTCGACCAGCAACCTTTCTATTCTGCAGCTTAATCTAATACATAATGCTGTGCACCCGATCTGCAATATTTTTACTTTAATCAAGTTTTATGAATAAAGCTCATATACACTACCGCTTACTACACTATAATGATAGCAATCGATTGACTCTGAACATTGCCGTGACTACAAGGTTGTTTCGTGGGCAGCGGTGGGCCGCCACGCTTCATTCATAGCGCAAACTTCCGAACGAGTCATTGGACAGCCCTGAACATGGAAGTCACTGTGGCCGCGGTTATAAATAGATCAGTGAGTACGGTGGCGAGTGGGAATTCCCATACGGAGACGCGACCGATCTAAATTGCCTTGCTTTAGTCGGTGTTGCATAATTGTGCTGCAAACTATCATCAAATCGTTTTAAAGACAGGACCATGGCTCATGCAGGTCAACGAGCATCCATGGTGATGCATCGGCTAACTGGTACCGACCCCGGGCCTGGTACATGGCCCGCTATAAATAGCGGTGGCCCTGCGATTGAACATGACGTCAAACCAGCCTCGTTCAAATGGATCCCTTTTGTACCGTTATTCATACAAAAAAATACTTACACTGGAGTTGATCTTCAACTCAACGACTTTTGAGTGGAAAAATATTGAATATTAAACAATTTTCTTCGACTTTAGAATATTTTTCAAGTTTTCGTGATTACGTTCTAAACCTATGGGAACGGGAAAAAAGACGCTATCTGGCCGGCCCCCCCCTGTCCGTGGGTTTGGGTTATGGCTAAAAATAACATGTGCACAGTGACTTCCCCAGACCTTACATTGCCTTATGATACCAATAGAATTTAGAGCCTTGGGAATCACTGGAAATTACCAAGTAGGTTTTGTGGTACTATGAACAACTAACTTGCTGTCAAAGTGTGAACATGACACACAGAATGATACTTAGTGTGGTCAATTACAAAACTTATGTTTTTTGGGATTTTCTTCCAATTCTAAAAGATTTAGCAATGTACTAGTATTCACTGGGGTATTTCCATAGGTCTATTTTGCCAGGATGCCAGTGCCCAAGCCGGGGGGGGGGGGGGGGGTACGGCGTGGGGGGTACTCAGGGAAAAGGGTAGGTACTATGTGCCGCCAATATGGCAGTATTTTTCACCGCCTACTATAACAAACTGGGTTGCATTTTTCCCACCAGGGTACTATAAAGAGGGTCACGTTTTGAGGTCAGTGCACTATTAAATGCGGTCCAATTTTGGTAGATTTTACTCTGAAACTGGGTCAATTTTTCCGCATTTGTGATAAAATCACAATGAAAATGGGGATTTCTGATTTTTGGGAAAAGTTCTATGAAAATGGGCCTGAATTTTGCAAAGATTACTATGAGGAAAATGGTGCGAAATTTCAAGCCAAACTCTATAAATGGGTCAAAAATTCGGAACCACAACTATTATAAATGGTATATTTTTGTACCAAATTTGGTCACTATAACAACATGGGGTCGATTTTTTTACCCGGTGGACGCAACCCGTACCCAATTTGGGTGAGTCCCCACCCCCGGTGCCAAGCTTGTTGTAGTTTAGACCTATCACAAAATAGTGGAAAAATGGGTCTGAAATTTTTTTTGTGTTAAAATCACAAAAATAGTCATTCATTTTCTATTAAAAACCGCTTTTCACTCCATGGACTTGGTTTACTTTGAGTTTGTGATTCCACTGCACATTTTACGTTGCACAACCTAAAACGTTTGCACGCAAGTTCCTCAGAATTGTTTTATTACGAAAAATAAAGGTTCGCACTTGATCGAATTGCCACTACCGATGTCACTACCTAAAGTGAGGTAAGAATGAAATTAGCTATCAATTTCATATTGCGCAAACCAATAACTAGGCTCTATGGCATTCATAGTCATACTGTGTGTCTGATGATTGTTTCGAGAGAGTTATGTCAATGTATTAGCTTGTTTTTTAACAACCCACTTTTTATACAAAAATATGATTCCTAAGAAATGTGTTGTCTAGGGGACATTCTGTGTCTTAGTCAGTTACATTTAGTATCACTGGTGCTCTATTCAGTTGATTGCTATGGAAACCTTGGCATATGAAATCACGATCCTTTGCCCTGGGACTTTTGCCCTGGTGTTGAGGGGAGTCATATTACAAAAAGATGATGATCAGTGATGGCGGCAGAAAAAGTGATTCTTGTTTCTTTATTGCCATGACCTCTTTTTGCATGTTAACGCCCTGCCATGGTGTGACCTAAAGGGATGGAGTAAGTAGCTAGCAGCCAGATTTAATTTTACTAAGTTATAAAAGATCCATGGTCCGATCGTTATTAGCCTCAACCCCAGGGACCCAGAGATTTTACTGAAATGGTCAATATTTTGGTATCAGAATAAACTACTATTTTATTTGTTCACCCTGTGAAATCTTAGGGCTAAAGAGGTTTGGTTTTGGATGTTATGTGTAAAATGTGTCCCCTTTTGGTTTATCATATTAATATTACACTACTCTATGGGCATTACATCAGGTTTTTTGCTCACTTAAAAATGGGTTTGAAATTTGGCGCGAAACTTTACAGATTGGGGTCTGGGGTGGGGGGGAAAAGACCATTCTATCAAATAAACTTTGACTTAAATAATCGGTCTCCCATTTAATCAGCACAAACTAAACACTGTTATGTGCTTAGTGAAGGTGGTCAGGATGGAAATTATAAACTATACTCTGGCTCATTACTTCTTGGAGAGTTTATAACATCACTCTGCTTCCCCATCCAAAAAGTGCACCATTGTGTTGCCTAAGATGCCAGTACACGCAACGATCAACTCGCACGTTTATGTCCAAGAAATATGACTGAGTATAATTAGAGTCATAAAGAGCACAGTTTTTACAAGAGTAATTCTCAACATGCCTTCAGTTTCACTGCAGTATTATTTATGTGCTGTTTTGTGCAGTTCGTATTACTTCTTCATCATATTCTATGAAAAGGTAACTTGGATGAGTGGTACTGCATCATGTAGAGGGTAATTGTGAAGTAAGGTATAAATTATGCAATTTCAAAAAATAACATTAATGAAGGGCACTCTGCAGCTTAATTTTAGCAGCATGTGTTGCTCTAAAATATATCACTTTATATCAATTTTTTTTTTCAAGAATACAAAATTTGATCATTGGTTACTGGTGGTTTCAACTTCAAAATTTGTTTGGGGGGTGAGGTGGAATGGAAAATTTTATCAAATTTGGGCAGGAATATTGTCAAATTTAGTTAACTGAAAAGGACAGGTCTCAATTTCAATATCTGCCGAAAGGCCTGCTGTGGCCAAAAAAAGATAGTTTATACTTGGTTCCTCCACTCTGAACACCTTCTAATTGTCTAAAATGTGCAATCCACCCCTAGGATACATGCATGACAAGTCTAGACGATACACAAAGATATGAATCCTTCAACGACTTCCTCAGCTTTGTCTGCATGGCGTGCAAAAATTGTGTGTATTACACAGTTTCCCCAGAAGCTTTTCCTGCTTAGGCCTCCCTGATGAAATCAAGTCTAACCAATTTTGTTGTCATTGTGACGACAGTAAAAATGCAAAAATAGACTCCCAGTGTGACTTTCTTCAAATTGCAGATAGACAATTTGAATTTGTCACGCTTCTTAAATAGAAAGTCCAGATTCATGATTGCTTTATATGTAGGCCTCCAAAGCGTTCATTATGAAATAACATTAGCTCCCCTACATTTGCATAACAAAGAAAGTGGCAAAATATCTATCATGAGTGTATTCAGTGTAACAAACATTGGGAAATCACTTACGACCATCTCCAAACTTATTGGTCAGTAGTCATAAAAAATTGCTCATAAGTTCCATACCCCTAACACGCCCAAAACTCACTAAAACTCACTGAGCTGAGGCAAGAAAATGCAATAAGTCCAAAAAGATGCGATGATGTCATTGAACGAACACACATATGGGCACAAAATTGCTGGTCGGGCCAGCGACACCCTCGTGGCTTGCCATCCCTGGTCATGGGACTGGGGTTCGAATTCCACGGTTCCACCCAAGATATCCAATCATCTTTCCTTCTATCCAATCACCCTTCCCTTCCTCCCGGGAGATAGGCTAGAAAAGAAAACAGTGGTCTTCAGAAGACAAATTTATGTTAAAGGCCGACTCAGAGATTTTGAAATATTTTTGTGTGTGTAGTATTTTATTTAAAAAAAGTCATCTAGAACTAAAGGTAATCACTTAAACTGCTTAATTCCAAAATTGGAGATGAATCAGATTTGAAAGTGCTTAATTTCAGAATTGGAGATGAATCAGATTTTTTTTATTTTCATGCAGTAAACATTTATGCACAGTACAGTGTCATAGGATACTGTGTATAATGAAAGTTCTGGAGCTGTGATTAGTATATGGACAAGCATTAAAAAATGGTTGTTTGCAAGATTGAGTAGTGCTCAGTCAGGAATCTCTGAGGGGGCCTGTTAATAGGATAAACATTAAAAAATTTGAATAGGCCACAGTGCCAAAAACTTGTCATTTTAAATTAACCATTAGGAATTGAAAGACTCTTTAAAGGTGCGTGTCCGTAGCTTGGGGAACCCCGGATTTCCAGGAGGGAGGTAGTATCGAGTTTGATATCAGATGAAAGGCCGGTATTTTTTCATGTCGTCCTGAAATTGAGCCCTCAAATCCATTATCCACGAAACGCAGTTTTTAGTGGTTAACCAACAATATTAGCACAGGATTGAATATGGCGTGTTGCACTATGGCATATCGCGTCTAGCATCAAAACCGCAGGTTTGTTTCTCCACGATACTATGGGGTGTATGTGCAAGTGCCAGGCTCTCAAATCAACTAGGAGAACACATACACATAAATCGGAACAAGCACCTTTAATGTGTTAATTTCTAAAATTGTGAAGTTTGAATAACTTCCATTGTGCGTTCTGGATTATTATTTCTTCAGCTTGCTCAGAAAGACTAAGAAACCGCTATTCTGTATGTGTTTGGGCATTTTGGTTTCTTCTTTAATTTGGTTTAAAGTTCCTTATTTCCAAAGTATGGCTTCAATTCAAATTGGTTACAATGTGATCAATGGGTGGGAGGGGTGACCTTAATGCTTCTAAAAACTAAAGGGCCATTTCATGAGCTACAGCCCTCTTTCCCCAACTTGCCTAAAAAAGTTGAAATATCATCTGAACCATTGGCTAGAGAGCTCTCACCCACTCAATTGGGAGATTGGGTGTCACAAAAATTCTTTTGGTTTTCAATTTGAACATCTTTGGCCAAGTTGACATGACATCCACAAGCGGTGGGACTTGGCAGTTGACCACACATATACATTCTATGCATGTCACGCTTAAACTTCAAGCACATTTAACTCTAAGGAAAAAATATGACAAACAAAAAAGGTGCTCCTGCCATTTATCCCAACAAAAGTTTGTCTCATAAGAGTACACTCATTGGTTTTAGCGCATTTAATTTTTGGGGGGTTTTACTCAGATTTTTTTTAAATTTCAGAAAATGCTTTATATTATTACGATGAGTTGCTTACCTTAATTCCAATGTTGATGTATTACAAATTGCATCCTCAAGGCAGATGCAAGAAATCCCCAAAAAAGTACCACACTAAAAGAACTGACCGGTCCCTAACTCTATGACGTCATGGTTTGACGACTGGCAACACCTATGACTCCTCGCCCTCTTTAAACTCTTGGCGCTCATCAACCCGGTAACATTTTTCCGTGTCTCCGTGTTTGAGCACCTTTTTAGAAGGTGTTCTTGGCTTTAGAAAGCCCAAGAATCCCCTCGATCCTATATATAGCACAATTATCTTTCTGGTTAGATTTTTGGCTTAGGATTTTTGTCAGAAAGTCGGGATTTTTAGCATATATTCCCGTCTTTCACCGTGGTGAATTTTCACTAGGTTCAGAATTTTGCACCATGGTACCAAATTATGAGGCATCGACCTTTTTCCGACCTAAAGTACAAGGACTCGGGTCGATCGCTTCGCTAGCCACACACTATTGATTCTCTTTGTTATCGTTATGAATAGCCT
>JAMKCH010015367.1:0-24684 GCA_023653785.1 Ophioderma brevispina | reverse complement strand
ATAGGGATGTATCAACCTGGAAATCTAAATTACGTAAGGAGCGTACCATTCCAAAGGATAGAAGAAGCTTAGCAATTTAGGCAATTTTTCTTTCTCACCACCAAAGACAGCGAAATTTTCATAAATATTTTTTGCCTTCTGTTCAGGCCTCGAAAAACCGCTCTCTAAATTTAAACGAGTGAAATTTCACTCCCCAAAAGAGTGAAACTCTTTAAAACCACTCGAAAATGGAGTGAACGAGCTGCTATATAATTCACTCAGAAAGCGTAAAAATCACTTACTCCAAAAGAGTGAGTTTCCACTCGTTTGAGGAGCTTAAAGGAGGGACAACACTTTTGAGGAGTGTCAGTCAGGTCTCATGACCTTGCTGTTGAAGTCCCAAGGTCCACTTGCCTCCACAGAAGATCATTTCTCCATTCTCTGTTAATGTCTAGATATTAGCGCTTGACAAAAAAAGAAAAAGAAAGAAGGACAAATGAGTGGAAATTCTACTCTTTTTTGGAGTGGATTTTTACTCTTTTTGAGTGGGAACATTTTCACTCATTTTCGAGTGGTTTACAGGAGTTCACTCTTTTGGGGAGTGAAATTTTTTACCGTTTACAGTCGATAGAGGATTTTTTTTTTAGGACAGGCGATTTTTTCAAAAGGTCAATTACAGAGGACGAATTTGGCAAACGTGACTTTTTTTAACCGAAATGTTAACTTTTTTCCACAAAAAAACATATAAAACCAATGGTGGGCTTTTTGCTCTTGTTTTAAGGGGTTGGGGGCTTTTTGAAAAAAAGGGGCGTCCGACATCACCGCCCTCCCATACTTATTAAAAAAAAGTCCCTCTTCTGATTTCAATTTTCCTTTTAGTTTGAGAATGAATATTCTTTTTTATTAAAAGGGGCATTTCGTGATTCGCAGCATCGTCTTCTTCCCACTTACCTAACTAAAGATTTATACATAATGATTATAATTGCCGAATAAAAACCCCTTTTATAGCATTTTGAACCTTTCCCTTTTGAAACGTTTATGAGCATTTGAAACCTTTTTATTCACTCCGAGACCTTTTCGGTATTGGAGACTTTTTCTGGCATATAGTTGGCCGCCCATACGATTGAGTACTTAAAATTTCAAAAAAAAATCTGTAAAGTTATAACATCCTGGGCAAATTTCTGCCAACAAAATCCCGTAAAAACACAGCTTTTACAAGTTTTTTCCATTCAAATTCATTGTATTATTTTAAAGTTTGACATTTTACACACAAAAAATATGACTTTTAGACAAGAGGTTAGATGCGGCGTAAAAATGTGGTATGCTTAGTCAGTGCTTTATTCTGCTACACATTCCAATCTTTATGGTAATTGCTTTGCATGCTGGAATTTGTTTGGCAGAATTGCAGAAAATGCTTCAAATTGACATAGTTTTTTACAGTTAGGTTACAGTTTGATAATCATAGTTTTTCGATAATTTTGGTTATAATTTGAAATCTAAGTTTCATTAATAAACAAATTTGGAAAAACAAGGTTTTTCAAATGGGGGGGGGGGGGAAAAATGGTAAACTTAGTTTTTCGGAAAAAGTGGTTTTCAACTACAAACACAGTTTAACAAGAAATAATATGTGCTTATCGTTCGGTAAATTAAAGTTTTTTCCGATGAACAAAGTTTTCTGTTGAAAAGTAAGTTTTTTCACCCGAAAAACTGCTACCGTCGTAAACTTAGTCCTATCGACATTTATTTACCCTTTTAAATGAGTGAGCGGAAATTTGGCAGTAGGCCCATGCAAGAGGTGACTGTGGCATACAAATATATTCAGCTTGCTAGCATATAAACAGAAGAAGAATTCAATCAGCCAAAATATTTGTAGCTGAGATGAGAAGAATTAATACAAACTTCTAAGGGAGGGGTGATTTGATAAGGGGGGGGGGGGGGGGGTCGTCTTTTGGCTTGACGCTTTGTATTTTTGGTGTTCTTAGTGGAAAAGGGGCGGGGATGTCCCAGGGGGTGTGCGGCCGGGAAGCTTAGCATTTTCAGTCGTTTTGGTATAACGAATAGTCCTTTTTTAGATCTTTTTCTTGAAAAACTGGATATAAGATAAAGGGGTTACAGTTTCTGTTAGCTTCTTTTGGTCAGTGGTCAGCCTGCCGCCTACAAACCACAAATGTGAAAAATTAGTGAGGCAAGAATGGCCAAAATACATTTTAACAGTTAGGGTTTTTTTCTTTCAGCTTCTGGGCTTCGCCCCATGCCAAAAACCTCCACCAAAGCAGTAATAAGGAGTTATAAGGATGGGTAGCAAACCTGTCAGTTTGGTATAATTTAGATAGCCCCTCATCTTTTTTAGGAAAAAATTGTCTCAGACGCTAATAGCCGAACTGCAAATTTCTCGCAATTCAGGGCCTACTTTGAGAGACGCGAAATCAGTTCTCAAGTCCCTTTGAAAGTTCATTGAGGCCGCATGGCCGCACAAGCATAATTCAGAAGAGCCATACCCGCGGGCTACCCGAGGACAAAACACTATAACGACTCTTTCACCCAAGCTAGCATCAGCTTAGCCTGCAAATTTCTGAATTCTATGAAAATTTGTTATTTTATAAAAACACGAGAGATTCCCAGAAAGATTTCGGCATACCCGCTATCGGTTCAATATGGCTGATGGTTGAGGGGAATAAATAAATAGATTTCGCCAAGTCAATAGTGTGCGATGCTATTTGTTTCACCCTCCTTCTCATGATAATGGATCTGTGAGAATGTTAAGAGTTTTTATCGAACAACTAATACCGTTACAATTTCAACAATATTGATTGATTCTTGAAATTGCAAAGTGAATTCGTTGCCACAGACGCTAGCTACTCGCGCATCGTCGTCGTCTCATGCGCAGCAGTCAGCAGCTCGTGAGCCAGCCGGCTAGATTTGAAGTTGAAGGTGTATTGAAAATAAATCTAAACGGTGGGATCATTTGCGGGATTAACTAGGATAAGATGTGGCGCTGCCTGGTCCCTCCCGAAGCCAATTTGCTGGTCCTGGGGAGGGAAGTTCAGGCATAACATTCACATTGCATATTGATTGAAAGAAACATGTGAATGAAATGTAATTGTAATCTGATGAGGAGATGGCCCCCATTTTTTGCAATGGATTTAAATATGTGAAAAAGAAGAAGATAGGAGAAGGCTCATTTGGCAAGGCTTTGCTAGTGACATCAAAAACTGAGGGAAGGAATGATGTCATCAAGAAATCAAACTTCAAGGTTGAGAGGGGACATGAGGTAGTCCAATATTTGTAAATGCCAACTATTACCTTTAACATTGATACGTTATCTTGGCGTCAAGTTACAATAACAGGCTATGAGTTGAGTTCATAACATAAATAAGGCTCACTGGTGCAATTATGGAAGTCAATGACAAAGACACTGCCTTAAAACTTACTTTTCTGACGCAAAATGAAGATGTGGTTGATGTATATAATTCCCCAAACACTAGGATGGATCCTTACTCAGCAAGAATAATCAACTTAACAATAAAATTGTCCTTGAATTAGTCAAGTTAGCCTCAACTAATTGACCATGATTTGTGACGTTGAAATAGCATTCCGCCCTATTACTGAGAGCAAAGTTCAAGGGTCACACAGTGTGTGCGAAAAGCAAGCCCATCGATATACTTTCCAGTCGCAGTGAGCGATTGTCTTGCGCAAACCCGAATATGGACCCAAGTTGTTACGCATACTCACACGCACGAAAGAAATCGCTCCCTACGACTGGAAGGATATACCTAATACCTTGACCCTGTTTGACCCAAAACAGCTGTCAACTTTACAGTGGTTTCAAAAAACCACAGTAGAGTTGATGCTTTGGACTTAGGCTCGAATAAAATTTGGGAGTACCAAAATTGATGGAAAAATATCACCTTTTGAAAGATTTTTCTAAGAATTTGACAATTATAGCAGTGATGTACACGATTTTTGAAGATACTTCTAGCAAAAGTGAGACCAGAGCATGTAAGTAATAGCCTGATTAGAGGTATTTGAAATGTCATCTCTTATATCTGAAGTCAAACTGTTACTTCCGTTGCAGGACCCATGACATATTGTTGAAAGACATGAATCTCAGGTCGTGCTAGCAGGACTAGGCAGGAGGTTGTGTACTAGCTTGTAGTTGTACTTAACACAATTGAAAATCCTTGACCTTGTAAAGTCTGATTAATGGTTTGACAGAATAGAACACAGCGAGCGTGGATGCGTGAGCTGGCGGAACATCGCACCAGGGCTGGAAAAAAATGCAAAATTTCCGGGAACACAATTCAAAATTGCCCTTCAATTCGTATGTATTTCTTTATTAATGACTACAATTCCCCTCCAAATAGTAAGATTTCCCGGGGGAAACAGGTCCCCAAGTTCCGCACTTTTTCCGGCTGGCATCGCACCTTGGTTTGGGCGAAGCGTAAATTGGTCGAAAGAATGCGCCGAACCTCCGCGCAGTTTGTTGCGCTTACATGACACTTACAAACATCGTACATGTGAGTCTACTGCAAATTTCAACCTGATCTGATCTGAGCATGTGCATTACCGTTTATAAATAGCAAAGGTCATCAGCGAGATCAACCATCGGGCATAATTAGTGAAGCTTGTGCAAGAGTTGCAGTGTGCATAACTTTCACCGTGGCATGGCTTGCGTTTCGCGTCACTCGTGTTCGACGCTGTACAGGGTTCGATTTATGGGGGGTTTTGACATGCACAATTGACAAATGAATGTATAAACTTTGCCTGTATGTAAAATTTTGTCTGTGCATTGTACATTTTGTGCAATTCAGCCTACATATTGTAATTTCCTAAATCGGACAATGGCTGTACAGCATGCAGGTTGAATTGTAAGCATTGCAAAGGTAGTAAAAATGAAAATGCAATGCAAGCACATCCATTGACCCTATACATTTCGTTAGCATAATTTTCTTTAATAACACTTAAAAACTTCATGAAAACAACTTGGTAACCCCGGCCATTGGAAGGTAGGGCCGTATCAACAAAATGCGAAATTACCGTGACAAAATCAATTTGGTAAATCTATGCATATTGATCACACGGCGGCCTGTACTGATCCGAGGATGTCAAATTATACACCAAATTGATGCTGAGACTGTCAAGTTTACCAAAAAATTCTAAATTCCCCAAATAAACTTCCATAAAATACACCAATCAGAAAGGGGGCATTTAGCACCAAAACCAAGCAGTTGTCAGATTTTGAAGCAAACTCGTACCAAATGTAGGTTAACTCGGCGGAAAAAAAAAAAACGGAAACCAGTACCGACTTGCGACAGAATATAAAACAATGTGATGCATTGAAAGCTGAGTTATCGAGTAATTAAATGACGTTTAGATTGGTCACTGAGGTTTTTAACCAATAAGAAACTTTAAAACGAGGGAAATCCCGTATCAATACATCGACTTGGGAATTCTTGACTGAACAGGTTCTGAGTCAAGTAATGAGGGAACAGCGCCAGACTTTGATATAATTGCAAATAAGAAATCGCGTACGTGTGTGTAAGTGCATGAGGTGTGCGATCTCCTGTCCAAGTAATTTTTAACCCATTGTAGCAGGGCTGGCAATTTCCCGGGAAATACATAGCACACTCCCCGGCCCCCGCCCTAAAAAAATCCGAACGAATATAAAGTACTGGATTTATTAACCCTAAGCGGCGAGATGCAAGGAGAGGCAACGAAAAAGGAGGGGGTAGGGGTACCGGTCGGAAAATGTTTCTCGTGCATCTCGCCCGTCAACAACTATTTTTGGTCACGCAAATGACTCTAATTGGCCCTCAATTGGCATCTGGGCCGTCCTTATACCGGTAAATGACGCCGATGTTCCTCGTTGCATTTGGGCCGTCTTTAAGGAAACTGACGCGGATTGTTCATCGTTGCATTTGGGCCGTCTTTACGGAAAATGACGTGATGTTCCTCGTTGATTTGTTTTTAGGCCGTCTTCAGCGGGAAATGATGCGATGCTGTTCACTGCATTTCGGACGGTTTGCCAGCAGAAGGCGCCCACGCTTTTCATCAGGGGGTGACACTGTGTACAAATGTGCCCATAGACAATTCGATTTCGATGGTGATAGCGCACCATTTTCGATAAGATATTTTTTTAATTATGCAAAAACGTATTTCATGACGTAAACCGGAGCATGACGTGCTATCGCCGCCACGAGAAGATGATGTAGCGTAATAGCGCCCCACTCACGACTGGAGAACTATAAGCTACAAAATTTCATGCGGATCAGTTTGGAAGTACGCATCAATTATTTATTTATTTATTTATTTATTTATTATCCCGGTTTTTATTGCTTTCGCACGCGATGTTCTCGTTGCATCTGGACGTCTTCCGGTAAGGCGCGATGTTTTTCGTTGCTTTTCCTGGGCCGGTCTTCCGGAAAAGACGCGATTTTGTTTTTCGTTGCATCTGGGCGTTATGGACTTTACGCTACTATTCCTGTGCTGGGAAAAAAAACGGCCGAGAGTCAAGGACACGCAAACTTGGCTCTCGTTGCATCTGGGCGTTAAAAATAAAAATCGATGCCCCTCGTTGCATTTGGGAAGTTCGGCGGCAAACGGCAAAACGAACGGTCCGGGTTGGTAAAAAGGTCTGTAGGTATGTAGGTGAATTATATAATAAAGCCAGGAAGCGTTGTTCGCGTAATGTGTTTGCTATTGACCTGTGTCCGTAAGGCATTGATAACGAAGCATGATGTGGAAGTTGAGAGATTGATCCAGCTGGATTGGCGCGTTCATTGAAAGCCAAGTTGAGCCCGTTGATGGCCATTTCAACATCGTTCGATTTTTAGGGGGGGAGTATTCTCACCTAGGGCGGGGAGGAAAACATGTGGGAAATTACCGGGGGGAAATATTGTAAATTTCGTCGGAAATACTGGGGGAATACAGGAAAAATACTGGGAATACCATGGTCGATACCGGGAAAATACTATGGGATCATTCCGGGATGTAAGTACAATTTGAACCCCTCATGGGGGTTAAACCTCAAATAACTATATTTTACAGAAATTAAGTCATCATCTGGGTATGTTTGAAGGGTGACTGCATTTGGTCTAGTCCCACTTGGTCTAATGGCCATTTTGGCTAAACTTCCAATTGGTCTAATACCATTTAGTCTAATAACCAATTAGGCTAATAACATTTAGTCTAATAGCCATGTAGTCTCACTATATCATCTGTCTAAATCTCATATCGTCTAATATTCATATCGTCTATAAACCGATTTGGTATAATGCCAATTGGTCTAATAAGCCATCTGTCTAATATTATTTTGTCTAATCCATTGGTCTAATACCCAAGTTAGACCAAATGGAATATTAGACAAAATGATTATTAGACGGGCTGGATTATTAGACAAGATGGATTAGACCAAATGGTGTTTTGTTGTGGTGATTAGACCAAATGGTAGTAGACGACAGGGCATGGACTAGATGGGCATTAGACAAATTGGCATTGGACAATATTACAATTTTGGTGGTTAGATACCGTGGATGTTAGACTTAATGGTATGAGACAAATTGGTTTAATTAGACACCTTGGGTTGTGAGTTTTTTAGACCAATTGAATTTAGACCAATGGCTATTAGACCAAGGGGTATAAGACCAAATGGCAATAAACCGTTTTTGAAGGGCTTTCATTCAAATTAACTCCCATTCCCACGAATGATTATAAACCATCAACAAGTAAGGATTAATTATAGTAGATTCCAAATGAGGGTAGAGTTATGGGCGGAAGTTTGGACTTCGTCCATTACTCAAAATAGGTACAGAAATACCCAGAAAATCTTCGATTCTTCCTCGCAATACAAAAGATATCGGATTGAAAGAACTGGCCAACTACAATAAAGTTACGTTGTTCGTCCATTCAATACTTTTTGTATTTTATCCTATGTGAGTGTCATCTGTGTCTACCCAAATTGGTTTTAAACATTGCTCACAACAACAGCATAAATTTTAAGAAGGCTTCCATTCACCGTTGTACAATGCAGACTTTTTATCTTACTATTCATAAAATCAGCTTTTCAACTGCTTCACTGAAACTATTCCTGGATTTAGATTGTGCTTTCTTTGAAATTCTTGGGTGTATATTTGGCTACATTGGGAACTGTTGAATGGCCAACCGCTCACGTGGCTGTCATGGCTATAGCGCACATCATACCACAAATACACAGACTAAAGTTTATATACTAATCCCCTCAATTCATACCTCCACCTACAAACAAGTAGAAGCTACATGTATTCCACTATCAACTGAATCTGGTTAGATATCAGATTGTTTGTTAGTTGATTTTCATGATATTTTTAAATAATTTTTTATTTTTTTTACGTTTTTCTTTTTTTTGTCTATCGTGTTCTCTCTTGATATGAGAGCTTGGCACTTGCAAATACACCCCCAGTCAATTACCGTGGGAAACAAACTGCGGTTGTTATGGTAGACGCAATAATGCAGTTGCAAAGCCCTATCAATACTGGGCTATATTGATGGTTAACCACTAAAACGGCGTTTTTTTGTTTATATCTTGGGAGGGAAATGGATTTGAGGGCTTAAATTTTAGGACGACAATGAGAACAATAAGGCCTTTATCTGATATCAAATCGATACTACCCTCCGGGTAAATCAGGGGGTCCCAAAGACTATCGAACACGCACCTTTAGTTTTGAAAATGTCACTTTTTGAGTATTTCCCGGTATTTCCCCAGTATTTTGCCCATTTTGGCCAAAATATGCTTGGCGGTATTTACCCTGGCACTGTGTCATTGTCATCGGTCATGTAGTGAGAACAGACATTTACTGAAACTACGTGTTTAACATCGTACCTCATCGTACATCTCCTGCCAATATTTTAATCCCTCTGTAACAGTCTAACACATAGCGCACCCATTCGAAACCACCTGCATATCTCTGCACAGTGTGGGCATCAAATGTTCATTTGTTTACATGCCCCAGTCTTCATAAAATGTAATTATTAATAAAAGCTCTAGACCCAAAATCCACACACTGGTATAGTGTGGGTTATATTGTGTATATGATAAGTGAGCAGAACCTCCAATATTTTGGTAGTTTGTGGTATGTTGATCTTATCATTGAACATATAAGTGTGTAGCTTCACTTACATCCCTCACCCGACCCGCGCCATGGAAGCCCTAAACACAAGGTTCCCCTGGGCCCGCAATTTCTCTTTGCAGCCCTGTCATTGTGGCCTATGGTTCAGCTTGTTGTTGTTTATTACTGTTAATATTGTGGTAATATGATGAGTTACCCATTTGGTATAGTTTAATGATTATGAACTACTAGTAAGCATATACCACATATACCACATCAAATTTTGTGTAGTTTGTGGTCTATGGAAGTGCAAGTATTGAACGTGTGGTATATTTGATCTGGGTAGCCTCACAATATACATGCCTGCAGTTCGGGTTAGCTATTTAGTCAAAATTACCTAAAACCACATCATAATAACCTTTTCTCAATTCCTACCCACACATGTCCGACTTCCTTGAGCTGGATTGTATGTAAAAATATTACAAACCCAGTTCTGGTCGGCGGGCGATCCCCAAGTAATTGCTCGCAAATAACAGCGCTAAGTCCACAGTGAAAACACTTGCAAGATTGCACGGGAAATTATACAAATGCTGGTATAATTGCCAGTTGTATCTTTGTCGAAATTTTGAGTAATTTGATAACAGGTTGTCCTGCTCTGACATGGCTCAATGCCTCCTGATACGCATCCTGAAACCGGAAGCGGTTTGCCAATTCACTTGACCTTCCAACTCGACTGCTCACAGTGTGATTTCTCGGAAAGAGCTTACCATAGAACAGAAGGCCTATAGTGTGTAATTAGGTTGTACGCTTAAATCTGTACTGTTCTGAAAAATTTGAAAATCATGTACCCCATTAGTGTCAATTGGAGTTCTATTTTTAAAAATCTTGAGCTTATAGGGGCACTCCCCACTCAAACCTCCTCCTCCTGGGAAGGTGGAGATGGGGTGTGGAAGGAAGATGGTGTGTTGGGAAAGGAAGATGGCATGTTGGGAAGGGGACGAAATGCATTTGGGAAGGGGAAGATGGCGTGTTGGGAAGGAGGAGAATACATGCATGGGGTGTTGGGAAGGAAGGGTGTTTGGGAAGGGGAAGATGGGGTGTTTGGGGAGGAGAGGCGAGGTGGATAGGGCAGGTGGGATATTGGGAGGGAAGGTGGATATTCGGGAAAGCAGGTTGGAATAAGCAGGAGGTAGGATGTTAGGATGGAAGGTGACCTGGTATGTTGGAATGTTGATGTGTTCTTGGAAGGGGAGATGGGTGTGTTGGGAAGGGGAGATGGTGTGCTGGGAAGGGGGATGGTGTGCTGGAAGGGGAGATGGGTGTGTTGGGAGCAGGGCTCAAATACAGAGTTCTGACCCTAACACACCGATCCATGGGTTCCTACTGGGGTTTATACCGAGCAAACTGAGGACACACTTCAATGGGTTGTAGGCTGAACCTGTTGGGAAGGTGGAGATATGTTTTGTGGGAAGGACAAATGGTGTCCTTGGCAGGGCTCGCGCTAAGGTTTTTTATTATTTGTTTAGCAATTTTTTGGCAACAGCTCTTGCTTTGATAATGTTGATAGAGCAACGTACACAAATGTATAGGGAAAAATTGCTACAACAATCTTACAATTGCATAGCAATGGCAGAAAATGTGTAGCAACTGCTATGGCTAAACATGTTATCAACGAGCCCTGTTGTCTGGGAGGGAAGGGGAAATGTGTGTTGGGAGGGGATGGGGGTGTTGGAAAGGGGAATATGGTGTGTTGGGAGGAAAATATGGGGGTGTTGAAGGGGAAGGTGTGGTTTGGGGAGGTACGGTGTATTGGAAAGTTGAAGATGGTGGTTTGGGTAGGAGGAATGGTGAGATGGTGTGTTGGAAGGGAGTTGAGAACTGTGGGTGTTTGGGGAGGGGAGGTGAGGTGTTGGAGAGGGTGTGAGGTGTTGAGGCGTGGTCCTTTGTGCCTTGGGCGGGGACCCCGTTGCGCCCTGGGGGCCGTCGGTGGCCTCGTGGGTCCCTGGGCCGGTGGGCTGTTCGTCCGGGGGGAAACTGGGATGTTGGGAATGGTGGGATGGTGCTTGGGCAGGGAGCTGAGGTGTGTTGGGAAGGGGAGATGGTGTGTTGCAAAGGGGGAGCCGGTGTGTTGGGAAGGGGCAGATGGTTTTTTTGGGAGGGGCAACCTGGTGTGTTGGAAGGCAACGATGGGGGTGTTGCAGTGGCGTGTGGGACGGGGAAGTGTTATGGGGTCGATGGTGTGTTTTTTGGCCAGGGGCCACCTGTTGGGCAGTGGAGGGTGGGGGTTTGGGGAAGGGGACAGGTATGTTGGCAATGGGCGGCGGTGGTGTTGGGGCAGTTGGCGATGGGGGTGTTGTGCAGGGAAGATGGGGGTGTTGGGAAGGGGAAGAGGGGTATTGGGGAAGGGGAAGATGGGTGTTGGATGTTCTTGGGAAACCGGGATGAAAAGGGATGATGGGGTGTTGGGAAGGGGAAAATGGTTGTTGGAAAGGGGAAGTTTGGTTTTCGGGAGGGAGATGGGAAAAGGGGAGATGGAGTGTTGGGAAGGAAGATTGTGTGTTGGGAAGGGGCAGCCAGGTGGGTGGTTGGGGAGGGGGATGTCCGCAACTCTCCATCATCCTCGAGAAACAGAACGAGCAAGAAGAAACGGCAAAAGATTTTAAAGATTATGATCTAAGGCAAAGTGAGTTCATCATAGTTTGTTTGGCTTTTCTGCTGCGTGTGCCTAGGACACGTATGCTACATTTCTAAGAGGGCTAGGGTGTGCATTGCATCATTGATGCTCTTATTAATTATTTTGGTACCCATGCATGGAGGATTTATCATGTTGTGCGTAGAGGATAGAGACTGTTAATTCAAACACTGCAAGGTACTGTAAAAATTGCAAACAAATATAATTGAGGACGGAATTATTTTACGGAGGAATATGAAAAAATAAATGTACCGTAAGTGAGAAGGGGAATATGAATATTTTCAAGGAGAGAGGAGGACATGACTTTTAAATAGAAGAAAATCATCAGGGGAATGTGAAATTTGTTAATGGAAGTGAGGGGAAAGCAAATTTTCACAGAAAAAGGTTGAATTCCCCTGCATAAATAATGACCAGATCCATACATTTTATAAAATCCATTGGAATGGTGAATACCCCCTTTAACTCAAGAATCAGGCATGGGGGTTTATTTGGAATTGCAAAAGGGGGAATTCAGGTGCGTGGTCGCAAGATTTCCCCAAAACAGGTCATCAAGACAATTATGTAAAGGGACAACTCAAAAGTTTTGGGCAAAAGGCATAGTTTTGGCAAGGCATACATGCAGGTGGTTTGCCCTGTTTATGTACTGCAGAGCAGACACTGCACTGTAACTTACACGCCAATGCGACAGAAGTTCATGATTACATTCTGGTATTTTTATCAAAGAGGCGCTGGGTAGGAGCTGCTGTCTTCAGTAGTGATGTGTGTGTATAATGTTACTATGAGTTACAATATGCCTATCAACCACCAAGGAGACTACAGTTCAGTGGGTTGACCATGAACTGACCTTTCTGATCTGGGTATCAACATCAATACCACAAAACAAGGGGGTGTATTTTCGAAATACACTGGTGAATGGAAGGTAACCTAACTTGCCAGGAATGACATTTTACCTAGTCCTAGCTGTGTGTGTCTAAACTCTTGTTCTCTCTCTCTTACTATCGCCTTCCATTCATTCGTTTCAGACATCGTTGTTTGAAATAAACAGGCAAGCAATGGAAAGCTCCTAGGGAGCTCCAAAGGAGAGAGCTTGTACTTGAGGTAGCAGCCTATCAAATATAACTGTTACAAATAGCCTTTGAGACTCTGGAATTTTGTGACAGAATACCGGATGCAGCAACCCTTAAAGCAGTGGAAATGTTTTACCTTAAATGCATAATTGATAGATTTTACGTTTTTTAGCTTCATGCAACACATTTCACAAGTCACTGGAAAAATATGCCTCAACTCAAAGCGAATTTGTCATTAGGAAGATCACTGATCAACCCTGTCCCTCCTTGTTGCCAATTTGTGACAAATTTAGTTCCGTCTTTAGGTTTGTAATGAAGCTATTGCCGCACCTCGTTTGCGTTCACTGTGAATATTTTATCCTGTCTTCTGCATACAGTGTACCTAATTTCTGTGACAAGAGAAGGCCATATTTTCCAGTCACTCACATCGTGTGTAAAACAAAACTGTGCAAGCATCAAAGATTCTGCTAAAAAAATTAATGGTTACATGACATATTTCGTCAGGTCACTTCTAACGTTGCCATAAATATGCACTGCAGCAAAGGTTGCACACAAACCGGATGGTGTTTGCACTGCTTTCACATGGCCAGAAATAGTTGATTGAACTTGAAGAAATTATCTCAGGTTTTTGGTCATGGATCCCTTGTTTTTAAACGAACACGGTATGTTCGACCAGTATGGCAAGACTCTGGTTTAGGCGCGTGATAAACATACATGTAAAGCACTAGCACTCGTACCTTAAAAGACAATGGCTATCATTTTTTCCCCCTCAAAGAATAGTTGTGACCTTAGAGTAGTAAAATCCTAGAGCGCCGACTACCTATCCCAATACACGCGTTGCTATGTAGCCGTGTTGTTCTGAAAAATTGGCGGCGGTGGCGGGGTTGCTATACGCCCTCAACACATACGCTCACTATGACGCAAAGTGCATTACGCGGTGTGTGCGTCATTTGTGTCCGCGTGCATCGCTGCATGAGCATTTAATTTAGTTCTCTAACGTGCAGGGAAAAAAACACAATGTCGGAAGAATGGTTCTGATTGATTATTATAAGGCTTTTGACTTGATCAATCCGACACCCTTTTTAATTATAAAATTATTGATAGGGCCTACGGGCGTTTGCAGAAACATTGTCCCCTAAATTTGTGACTTATTGCATAATAGCCAACAGTGTGTTAAGCTAGTTTATGGTACTCTTTCTGATTGTTTACCTCATGGGAGGAGTCCCTCGGGGTACTAAGATTCAACCCCTAGGTTTTCAAATAGTTATTAACAATGCTGCGGCTACCGATTCTGAGGTTCAATACTAGATGACAGACGATCTTACCCCGAGATCTTACTTTGCTGAAAATGGTAATAAAAGAGAAAGAAGGGTCACCTTCAGGCTGATATTGATGTTTTTAAAAGGTGGACTGAGGACAACTATGTCAAGTTAAATCCAGCCAAAAATGTCAAGCTTGCAAAGTTTATTTTGGTTAATAAAACCACTTGAAAATTGGTATGAATTAATTCGCTGTTGTTGTTATGTTGCAAAAAGCGAAAGTGCTTGTCTATGGCCTTTAACGGTTTAAAATGGGAAGGTTAATATCTTAACTTTGGACCAAACCCCAGGACGTCTCTTTATGTTACGTTCTTTGTTGAAGAAGTTTGGTTTCAATCAGGAGGAAGCTGTGGTTGTATACAAGAGTTTAATAAGTCAGACATTCTTGAGTGTGCAGATTGTGGTCGGTCTTCTAGTATGACATTGAGCAGTCTAAAGAGATTGAAAGAAATTCAGAAAAAAGAACCTGAACTATCTATCCATGCCGTAATTATACTTATATGAACAATGCTCTTGTTTTTCCCTAGATGTAAGAAAGGAATAAATTTGTGTAACATTGCCTCAAGGTTTGTCGTGCAATGTTCGCTTAAAACCTTAACCTCTAACCACAACGACATTGTGTTGAGACAGGATGGTGGGTGGATGGATGCATACACCGTGTGTGTGTGTTTGTGGTGTGTTTAGGATATGTATTTGTGTATATTATGTATGTATTATGTATGTATGTATGTATGTATGTAGGTATGTATGTATGTATGATGTAGTAGGTAGTATGTATGTGTGGATGTAGGTATGTTATGTACGGTACGTATGTATGTGTAGGCGGTAATGGGTGGAATGTTGATTAGTGTGCCAGTATTAAGGGTACCTATGACATTTTGTTTGAGTGGTTGTCAATGCTTTTGTGGGTGTTGATGGGTGGGGGGTTATTGTGCGAGATAAAAACTAGTCATTATATGTAATCAATTACATCAGTTTTAGTTTACATCTTTGTTTAATAATTTGTTAATTTGTTATGTACTTTACTGTAATTTTATGTGTTTAACATTTGAAAATGATATAAAAAATCAAAAAATTAAAAATATTATATTTAATAAAATTCATTTCAAATGCTTAAAACACTTGCTGGGGTAAACTGCCGCTGATTAAAAAAAAAGTTGGCGTTGGTTGCATTGTTCATACCATATTTACTTATTTTGTTTTCGTCTTTGCTGTTGTTTAAAGAAGGACAGAGAAAAAACCCGGATATCAAAAGAGATTTCACAGAGAAAAAATTATTCAACGAACTAGTACATGGGGTGTACACTTAAAATATTAACACGTTTTGAAAGAACAAAACAAAACATGTCGATCGGATTGAAAATTAGGTGCATTGACCGACATTTCGCCCCGACTCGAATTTTGACATGAAAGGATTTTTTTTTTTTTTTTCAAATGTTATCTAAAATGCATGAACTACTGAAAAAACGAAACTGGTTGTTGGTTATAGATAAAAATAGACAAACTTGACCTTTCTTAACTGCAACAAAATTACTCGATGTGCTTCAGAATTTCTTTTATTTTCCGAATTATTTTCATAACCATTATTATTATTATTATTAATGTTAATAATTTTTATTCATTTCATTTCGTATGTACGTCTTTGGCCATAACAAGTTGAACTTCCCCCTTGCGCCATGAATGAACGCAGGAAAACAAAAGTACGCACATTGAGGGCTGCGCCAGTGCGCACCACAACATATTCTCACGACTCGCTTTCAAGCGTGTGCGTAATGTTGTTGCTAACTAACAAAGAGCCCGGCTACAACTTGCACAGGGCAGTCCGCGCTCTAGGATTTTACTACTCTAAGACTACAATACCCCACCCCCTCCCCAAAACCCAGCAACACACCATCTCATCCCCAATACCCTGCAAAACCCCACCCCTCCCCAATACCCCGCAACATCCACCCTCAACACCCCAAAACACCAACCCCCCTACACCCCACAACTCCCCAACACCCCACAACTCCCCAACATTTTTTTTTTTTTTTTTTTTTTACCATATTTATTTATTTGTGTTTTCGTCTTTGCTGTTGTTTAAAGAAGGCCAGTAACCCGATATCAAAAGAGATTTTCACAGAGAAAAATTATTTCAACGAACTAGTACATGGGTGTACACTTTAAAATATTAACAGTTTTGAAAGAACAAAACAAAACACGTCGATCGGATTGAAAATTAGGGGCAATTTGACTTACATTTCCGCCGACTCGAATTTGATCATGAAGAGGCTTTTTTTTCAAATTTTATCTAAAATGCATGAACTACTGAAAAATCGAACTGGTTGTTGTTATAGATAAAAATAGACAAACTTGACCTTTCTTAACTGCAACAAAATTACTCGATGTGCTTCATAATTTCTTTTATTTTCTGAATTATTTTCATAACCATTATTATTATTATTATTATTAATGTTAATAATTTTTATTCATTTCATTTCGTATGTACGTCTTTGGCCATAACAAGTTGAACTTTCCCTTTGCGCCAGAATGAACGCAGGAAGGAAAAACAAAAGTACGAACATTGAGGGCGCGCGAGGGGCGAACCACAACATATTCTACGACTCGCTTTCAAGCGTGTGGCGTAATGGTGGTGCTAACGAAGAGACAGGCTACAACTTGACAGGGCAGTCCGCGCTCTAGGATTTTACTTTAAGTAGGGTTGTGAATGCATTTGCAGAAAGTACATGGACAATGCAGGGCGGATTGAGAGGGGGGCGAACCCGGGCGCGCCCCCTCTATTTTTTGCAGATCATGGCGCCGGGCGCCGCATTGAGTGCCAGGCCCATTGTAGATCTATAAATGGACTATTTTAACAAAAAGGGCGGAACACAGTTGGAAGAAGGAACGAAGGAACCGGTTTACAGGCGTCGGTGGATGTGTAGATATAGCTTGTAGGCGCCCTGATGAAAATTTGGCGGCCCCCTCTTTTGAAAAATCCGGATCGCCCCTGCAATGTATGGGTTTTGTACATGCACACTGTGTGTACCCACAATCTCAGTCCACTTTTCAGTGATGAGATGTTCAAAAGTTCAAAACAGGGCCATTTTAGGGGGTTAGGTCCACTTTTACCAAAAAATGTCAACGTTTCTGAATTGCCGCACCCACCATAGACTACAATGTACCATGCTACTGAGGCTAGAAATGCACTATGTCCCAAATCATGCGACGGTGTCATCATAAGAACACCCATATGGGCGCAAAATCACTGGCCAGGCCAGTGATGACACCCCTTGGTTTGCCCTCACTGGTCATGGGACTGGGGGCCCAGGGGTCCCTGCTTTGATTCCCACCCACGATGTGAAATCTTTTTTTTTGCTTCTTTCCGTTTACCCCTTCCCTTCCTCCTCGAGAGACTAGAGCCTCATTAGGGAAACCGTGGTTGACCATGGTCATTGAACATACTTTGACCATGCATGATCAACCGTGGTCAACCATAGGTTCAACCATAGGTTCACCCATAGGTGGACTGTGGTGCCATTTCTCAAAACCTATGGTTGCCATGGGTCAAAGCATGGCGAAGCACAGTTGGTCATGGTCAAGCAGAGTTCTACCATGTTTGAGCCATGGTGAACCATGCTAGCATTACTACATTAGGCTAGCTAGCATGGTTGCCATTTTGCCTGGGAATAATGAATAGTAGAGGTGGGCTATAGAGGGTCATATTTGGGTCACTCATAGTTTCAGATCACTTCGAACACAGGCTAGAATGAAAAAGTGTAAAAACCGGGGTCCCAATGAAAAATCCAAAAAGGCCACCAAATTGGTAACTTTTGTGTCTTTTTGTCAAGTTTTGGGCATCATTTGATGATGCACTGGAAGAGGCAATGGCGCCCATTACCCAGTGGATGGATCTAATTGAGTCACGGGTCACCGGCAAGCCTCCAGGGCCAAGCACCGTGGCTTCTACGGCAATAACACCCCACAAGCGCTGATCCAGCTGCGACTCTACGCGACACAAAACGGGTCCGCACCGACACAACGACAGCAGCCCCAGGTCGACGGTAGCAGCAGTTGTACGCAGCCTGTCAAGAGCGCATCAGTGCCGAGGTCCCCGGTAGTCTACCACTCAACGTCAATGGGCCAGCCGCCGGATTACCGACTCTCCACCGCCGGATCACCATAAACCTGTCCGTATTTTAATTACTGACGCCGGGGAGCCGCCCACCGTTCCTGCTCACCACTGGGGCCGGCCAAGTACCACACCGCCCGCCGAGTACCCCCTCTCTCCACCGTCGGGGGAATACTGTGAACACCGCGAAGCCGTTTTCGGAGAAACCGAGACCCCGCCGCCCAGATCACTTCAAGAGTCCGCTAGGGAGCCAGCGACCGCTACCCGGGAACACCGCAATATATCCGTTCCGTTATGCCGCTACCGCCGCCGTGGATCACCGCAAGAGCTGTTTCGGGAGCCGGGAACGCCGACGCGATCACTGCAAGATCCGTTCCGGTAGCGCGGGACCGCCGCAATTATCACCCCATCCCCAACGACAGCCAGCGGGGACACAGTAAGAGTCCACCACGGCCACTCTCAAAATTGGACTGCTAACGAATGCCCTCAACCTCCCGAACCCGCGGCAGTAACCCTTGAGACCTCCTAAATAGTACCTGACCTCTTGGGGAGACAAGTTCATCAAAAGCGGCCTGCACGAGGAGGATGTCGCTATCAATAAGGCCCAAGGTGGCCCACGATTGATAGGTTAAAGTGGAAGGTTCAAATTCAAACTGCCCGCCTTATCCGTCAAGCCTCTTTCCTCCTCCCTGTTTCCCCTCAGCAGCTGTAGCAGCAGCAGCAACCACAGAGCTTTTCGTAGTCAGACTCCCGTCAAGAACCAGCCATCGAGAGAGGTGAATCCCCCAAGAGTAACAGACGTCAAGCTCTTCTCCAAGAATCGAGCAGCTGCTTCAGAAGGCGGTGATCCCTTCAGTACCAATCCCGCTCCATAGCTTTCACCTCACGTTTTTCTCACCACAAGAAATCCGCGAGTGGTGCCCGATCCTCACTTGAAGCCGCTCAACCAGTTCATCAAGCCATGCCCCTTCAAGCTGGAGATCCTAGCATCATTCTCCAGGAGCTCAATCAAGGGGCTGGTGGGCATCCCCTCTCGACTTAAAGGATGCTTACCTCCCATTCCGATACATCCTTCACAGTGGCTCGCACGTTATCGAATCGACCGGGCACGGTACTAATCTATCGTTACAAGTTCCCCATTCAGGGTTGTCGACAGCGCCGCCGGCACATTCACCAGAAATAGTGAAGGTTGTAGCAGAGTTCCTCATGTGGGAGGCTTTCTTCTTTCGTCTACCTGGATACTGGGCTCCTGCCAAGCGCCCTTCCATGGAACGCTCCAGCACTCCTCGCAGAGACGTCCGCATCGTTTCCCCACCTCGGGTTGTGATCAACGACATTAGTGAATCTCACACCCAACTCATAGCGAACTTCATGCGGGGAGAGCGTTTCGACCACTGAGCGCATCGCATCCGCACATGCAGTGCGCCGGATCCTCATGAAACTCAGCCAAGCACCGGCATCTCTGTGTGGCTAAACGACTACTGAGCCTCATAGCCAGCATGAACAACAGTGGTAACATGCTGCAGATTTCGCATGCAAGTAATACATCCTGGCCGTTCTATCACAGTTCAATATATATTCGCCAGAACCGTCGTTGTCCAAGAGTATTCCGAACTCTCCATACATACAATCCAGAAGAGCGATAGCGTGGTGGTCTCAGCCGGAAATAATCTCCGCCGGATAACCATATTCATATCAAGACCCTCGTCATTCACTCTCACGACGGACTGGTCAAAGAGCGGGTGGGGAGCCCACGTATGAGACACTCGCCTATCGGGAACTTGGACAAGGAAGTTGGCCACGCTTCACATCAACACGTTGGAGCTGTGGGTCGTTATTGCGGCCTGAACGACTCTCTCCCTCTGGTCAAGGGAGGTCACATCCTAGTCCAGTCTACACATTTTTGGTCGTCTCCCCCATAAACAAGCAGGAGGAACCGGAGTCGCACTCTTTGCCTACAGACAGTCAAGTCCTGGAGTGGTGTCGTCCCGTCATCAGATCACCCTGACAACCGTTCACCTTCCCTGGCATATTCCCTGTCGATGACGGCATCCGGGAGAGTCAGACCATCGAGAGTTCCGGGGTTGTCGGTGGAAGTGGCACCTTAAAACCCCCAGATTGCAGAATTGATTTTCATTGTCAACAGGCGGAAACACCCCACGTGGACCTGTTCGCAGACCGCCTCAACAAGCCACTTCAATCTCATCAAGGGATTCTGCTCATCGACATCTGCCCGAACGCTCCCTATGTGCCGCATGGGACCTGCCAACATTCCTCCAGCATCTCAACAAGTCCCCTCCTTAATGAGCCCTTCACCAGGCCGTCCTTAGCAGACCCCACCCAAGAAGACGCTCTCCTTGTCCGCCGCAGCATCGGGCAGGAGGAGTATTGACATCCATGCTCTGTCTATATAGAGAACAAACCACCTCACCTTCACCGGGAACGCCGCTCGCCTTCTTTCCCCGATCAGGTTACCTGGCCAGGAATCACTCCGCTCACTCCACAACCGATCGTCCCCCAGATCGTCCGACAAGCTTCAGGTGCCAGCGATGAAGGACCCCGGTGTCCATAGAGGCCCTTGAAAGTTTTTACATCAACAAGACCCAGCCCTATAGGGGGGCCTCACCCCCAGCTCTTCCTCACAACTCAGAGCCGTTTCGCCCTCCTCCAAGACGACATTAGCCAGCTGGATCGTGGCAGTCATCAAGGAAAGCCTCCCTAGCACGGAGGTTCGTCTAACGGGGACGCACATAGGAGCTCATGATGTAAAGATCTCATGGCGGCTGCTTGGCCTCCTACCGGGGAGCTTTTATCCATATATCATGCACGCAAACAAATGGGATGAGGCATGTTCTTCCCATTTCAACAAGTTTATTCTCCGGGATTCCTAGTACACCGAGGTTCTAACGGCAGCTAGGACCCTATCATCAGCTTCCTCGTCCTCACAACCTCCACAATCTTTCCATTCCCACAGCTCTCATAGCATTTTCCCCTTGAAGTTGGTAGTGGCACTATTTTATCATTGGTTTGTTCAACCTTCTCCCAGCGAGATCATATCACCATAGCTCCGCTTGCCTTCTGGCCCGAGCACTCTGATATCCGGGTTGACTCTACCAGTTGCAATCTGTGGCATAAGTCAGACTTGAATGGGAACGTACTAGGAGATGTAGCCTGTAGGTGATTCCCCTCTCCCCCGGGGGAGAGGGGAAACAACATCTAGGCAATATGGCTACGCCGACGATCTTGCCCTTCTCCACTCGGACAGCAGCTGGACAGAAGTAGAAAGTACACTTATTGCAGATATGGCCCTACTTGCAGCATATCTCAAGACCTGCAGACTGAAGCTGAGCAAAGCCAAGACCACCGCTACTGCCTTCCATCTCAACACCAAAGAGGTTCATCGTTAGCTCCAAATCAACCTCAATGGAGCGCCTCTGCCATACAACCCTACACCAAACTATCTGGGAGTGAAGCTTGACCGGCAACTCACATACCAGCATCACCTCGAGTCTGTATGCGCCAAGGTATCTTCGAGGAATAACCTCCTGTGCCCACTTGCTGGATCCTCATGGGGTGCCAGCCCAACAACTCTACGAACCACCGCCTTGGCTCTGGTCTACAGTGCTGCTGCCCCAGCATGGTGCAACAGCTCTCACACAAAGAAGCTGGACACAGAACTCAATGAGACCTTGAGAACCATAACTGGTTGCCTCCGTCCCACTCCATCTGAGATTCTGCCAGTGTTTTCAGGCATTTCACCTGCAGTGCTTCGGAGAGAACACCACACAGACAAACTGGCGAATAAGGCTCTGCTGGACAACAAGCATGTGCTGCATAACATTGTCAAAGAATCACACGAGCTCAGCAGACACAGATTGTGCTCTCGTCAACCTTTCTGTCGGCATGCTGCTACACTCTCCAGCTCCCCATTCAACATCTTACAGAATGGAATACTGCCTGACTAGATAGATACTTCAAGACCTGGTGGACCAACTCACTATTACACCTATGACAGAACTACACCCTGGTAGCAATTTTCCACGCAAGGAATGGGTCACCTTAAACCTGATTCGCACAGGAGTTGGTCGCTTCAACAGCAATATGCACTGATGGGGGCTGTGACCATCTCCAGCCTGCCAATGTGGTTCTCCATCACAGACTGCAGATCACATTCACTGGTGGACATAGACTTCTCAAACCCCAACAAATCAACAGTGAGCTGGCTCCGCCGTCTACAACATATTTAGCTGCTGCCTCATACGCAAGAAGAAGATATGAAGGACTTCGATTTGAGCTTAGCTATTTCACACAGTGAATAGTATATGGACAAGCATTATGTACATGTAGCAAAAAACATGATTTGTTTGAAAATTGAGGGCGCCCTCATTGGGAAATCTCTGAGTCAGCCTTTAAATGAAAATACACACATATAGGAATATCTAGACAAGCTGGCATTATTTTGGGTGACAATGAGTTACCAAAATAAAGAGGTAAGGATAAAGAAAAATATGGGAGAAGAGAAATATAAACAAGCATATTTCCAGAAAGAAGCGCCCCCAATTTTTTTTTTAGTCCAGGTTTTTGGAATGCTGCAATGTAGATAACACATGAAGTCGAACTAAATATGGCATAATTAGGTAATAAGATCATGAATTAAAATGTAGAATTTCCTGTCGTGCACGACCGAAAAATAATTTAAGCATGCTTTTCTATGGTGACAATTGTGAAAGCAGGCAAGTTCAAAACATAGTTTTTGGTTTTGTTTTTTGTTTGGACATTTTCAGTTGGTGTTCTATTCTACGACCGATCAAGTTCAAATTGAGAGAAATTCATATCCTCAAAAAATCTCCTCCTTTAAGCTTGCTTTATTAGTCAAAGTTGGAACTTAAATTGTGGTGTCAAAAATAGCGAATCAGATGAAATTTGAACCATGTGTGGAGACAATGATAGACCCTACAAATATAACACAAAAGTTTCAAAATTGTTGAAATAATATTGAAATTATAGCACCAAAGGATTGCATTTTGGGGGGGCATGCTGTGCACTAAACCAATCAGTGCAGTATTAAAGCCTATTTCATTTTGCAAAGTTAGCTCCCATTGGTGATAAAATATTTACTCCAATGTTCACATTGAAGTGGTTTTCTTTATGTGTGTCATTTCATGTCTTGCCTTTCCCCATTTAGTGATGAAACGTTTACAACAGTACTTACACTTATGAGGTTTCTCACCTGTGTGTGTCATTTCATGCCTTTGCTTGTGACTTGGACTGCTGAAGGACTTGCTACAAAATTTACATTGATGAGGTTTCTCACCTGTGTGTGTCATTTCATGCACAATCTTGTTGCGAGATACGCTGAAGGACTTGTTACAAAATTTACATTGATAAGGTTTCTCACCTGTGTGTGTCATTTCATGCATGTGCTTTTCACTAGGTCTGCTGAAAGACTTATTACAAAATTTACATTGATAAGGTTTCTCACCTGTATGTGTCATTTCATGCCTTTGCTTGTTACTTGAATCACTGAAGGACTTGTTACAGAATTTACATTGATGAGGTTTCTCACCTGTGTGTGTCATTTCATGCCTTTGCTTGTAACTTGAATTGCTGAAGGGCTTGCTGCAAAATTTACATTGCTGAGGTTTCACTTTCTCACCTGTGTGTGTCCTTTCATGCTGTGTCTTGTTACTAGATTGGCTGAAGGACTTGTTACAAGATTTACACTGATGAGGTTTTTCACCTGTATGTGTCATTTCATGTACTTTCACCTCACACTTAGTGCGAAATCTTTTACTGCAGTGCATACATTGATGAGGTTTTTCTTCTGAATGTGTCATGTAATGTTGTGCTGCCAAATGTCTAGTGGTGAAACCTTTATCACAGTACTTACATTGGTACTTTTTCTTGGTGGTGGTACTCTTGAATTTTTGCTTGTTTTGCATTTTACCAGCATGTGTTTTGGTTGACCGCAACATATCTCCCTTGCCAAGCTTGTCACAATTCTTAACATGAAAATTGCTGGGAGCCATAAGCTTGTCCCTTTCATGACCATCTCGCTTATGCTTCAAGTTCATGCATCCTGCCTTTGGTGGCAGTTTAGGATTGTTATACCAGTATGGTTTGATGCTCAGCTCATGGTGGTGAATGTGCGATAAATAGCGAGGGATGTTGTTTATGAACCTTCTCCTACAGTACTTACAGACTGGATCCATCAATAAGTCCCATTGTCTTTTTGGTCTTTCCATTTCTTCTGAAATAAGATGCAAGAGAGCATAAGTACAAGTTAAAACCAAAACCAAAAGAAACAAAATGAAAAATATAGCAACAAGCAGTGCTGCTTAACTTTTAGTACAACCAAAGGCATAACAAGGCAAATTTCAAAGTGGAGAAATTTGCCATAATAGTCTAAGGTATGACCTGGACAAAATTGCTA
>JAMKCH010015366.1:0-48039 GCA_023653785.1 Ophioderma brevispina | reverse complement strand
CCTTTTTTTTAATTGTGTAATATCTTCGCGTTGTTTCAATATTGAAGGAGAAAAACAGTGCAAACATTGACAACCCAAACCAAAACGTCAGCAGTATGAACTCTGCCAATGAACACCCGTTTTGTGGTAAAAGATGTCCGTGCTGTAACAAGTTGTACTTTATTCAATCTAGTTCTGTCCACACATTCTGGTCAATTTCCACATGCTATATACACAAACCAAGGTCAAAGGCAGTGGGATCTTTAAAACTTTTGCGCCCAAATGTAGCACAAAGAATTGTACACACATACATACACACACCATACACTACACACACACACATTGTTCTTATTTCTTTTAGTTTGACATTTTCGAAAATTCTTTTATATTACATTAAATACACTTTATATCTTAGACTTTTTGGGCGGTTTCGGTGTTACTGTTTTTTTAATTAATTCTATGGTATACCACGCACACAACCACACCCTTTTCGCACTCAACCATAAACACCCTCACACACCTAACACACACCCTCACACACACCATACACACCCTCACCCAACACCCATACACTCCTCACCCCACAACCCATAACAACCATGCACACCCACACCTACAGTCATACACACCTAACCTACACCATACATACCCCACAACCCACCTTACCCACCACAACATATACCCACACCACAACACACCACCCCCACCCCCAACCTCCAACACCCCCCCACCTTGCAAACGCCACACCCTCATCCATGCCACCCTAACCAACAACCCACAAGCCCATATGCACCCTTTCACCCCACACCCACAACCTTATACACCCCGCAATCATAGGCCTACCAACCCCACAAACATACGCACCCTAAACCCACAACCATACACAAACCCCACACCCACCTAACCCACCCACACCCCCACAACCATATCCACACCCCACCACTACACACCCCCCTAACTGCACTATACACAATCCACACCCTCATCCATACCCCCCTACAACAACCACACCCGTTGCACCCCACTCCCCACCGTGGACCTCTCACCCCCCCACCACACACAGCCCCCCCAACCATACCCCGCCCCCCTCCCACGCCCATACCCCCACCCACACCCCCTTCCCACCCCCCCCCCCCCACCCATTCCCCCCATCCCCCCCCCCCATGACCACCATCCCCCCCGCCCTCACTGCCCCCCCACCCCCCCCCCCCCCCTGCACATCCCAAAACCTACAGCCATACAACCCCTACACCACACCATACACAAACCGCACACCCACCTTACACACCCCACACCCACATATACACACTCCACACCCGCATGTCATACATACGCGACAGCCCACACCTAAGCAACCCCCCCCACCACCTGATCACCCCAAAACCATACCCACAAGACGCACCCCACAACATACCTCTCACAACCACACACACTAACCATACCCAACCCACACCCAAACCATACCCCACCTCACCTACAACATCCCCCCCACACCTATACCTACACTTTACACTTGCAAACCTACGTCCACCACACATTTTACTACTTACAACTACACACCCCAACATAACCGTACAAACCCCATGCACGCAACCATACACACGCCACACACAACCATACATATCCCGTACACATGACCATATACACCCCACACCCATGCACAAACCCACATCCACAACACACCAACACAATAATAAGCATCCCACACATATATACACATATCCATACACATACAAAACCACACAAACTCTATTCCTACATCCAACCGTGATGAACAGCTCATCTGAAGTATCACTTGCAAAGGTATTTTTCGGACAGAGTCAAAAAATAAAGGCGTCATAAAAATTGCTCTCTCGTACCCCTTTTATTTGAAAGGCATGGCAGATTTTTTTACAGTTTGAAAACTCGGTATATGTTTGAAGAAAACATTCTTAAAATGTTGTAAAAATGGTGTCTTGGCAAAGACACATGTGAAATCTATTTTGAAACACCTGCTTAGACACAGTGTCAATTACAAGGTTTTGAAAATACGCAGATACGCTGATGCAGTGAGAGCGCCCATCCCCAGCTGCTGTAAAGGAATTTGACCGATATCTTGGCATGTGAGCTCTCACTGCATTACCGCATCTGCATACAACTGATTTTCTAAACCTCGTAAATTACTCTGTGCATAACATGTCCAAATGTAAGGTCTTCATAAAAAAAATATAACTCTCTCGTCCCCATGTTATTTTGAAAAGTGAGGGGAAGGATTTTTTTAGTTCAAAAACTCAGTATGTGCGTGGAAAAAGAGTTTTGAGACACGTGTCTATTTAGACAAAACGTTATATTTCTGTACATGACATGTCCAAATGTAAAGTCTCTATGCAAGACACCCAAACACAAGTCATGTTTTCATAAGGTGTGTCTTTAAAGCAAGTTTGAGACATGACTTAATGGATGACTGGGATTTGTATCTTAGATTGTGTTTTCTATTTTTCCCCTTTTGATGTCTATTTTAAAAGACCATGGGTCTTACCAATAGAAGGGACACCATTTACAGCAAAGCTATAAAGTACCATAATTAATAACCACTCCAATGGAACCAGAAAGATTTACAATGACTATTTAAAAACTTAAAATATCTGCTAATCGAAACAGTAACGACCCAACCACCAGAAAATGGGAGGGTGGTAAGAGGACAAGAAACGATTATTTTTATTCACTTTGGCTGTTAATGTCTTTTTGGTATCTTCACTTCACAAGGTTCGTTTGTAACTTAGCTTTTTGTGAAACAAAATAAACAGTGAATACAATAATTGCTCCCTAATATATCTCGTCGCACGATTGCAACAAAATTGCGTCTAGTACACACTTTTATACATTCTGAACACTGTAAAAATGGTGTATTGACAAAAGACACTTCATGTGTCATCAGTTTTGAGACATGCATCCATTTAGACACAAATTCATGTCTAATGCAAGACATGTTCAAAAGCAGTGTCTCTTTGCAAGACACTAATTTTTTATGCAAGACACTTTGGTTTTGTAAAATGTGTCTTTTGTCATTCTGGAGACATGTCTGGCTGTGTCTATGTGTCTTAGATTTTGTCTTTATTGGTTCTATTTTCTTTTTATTATGGAAGATATGTCTTACATATGACGCCAAGTCACGATTTTTACAGTGAATATTATTTTAGCCTTAAGGTAGGATTATCCCCTACCAGAACAATCCCTATAAACTCAGATTTACTCAACCAATTCAATTGAAACATTCCTTTAACGAATAAACTAAAATGCGCACCTTCCCCAAATTTCAAGTTTTTTATCAAATTTTTAAACATTTCCCAATTTTTTTAGTTAATACTTATTTCTAGCCAGGAGGGAAGACCCTATGGCGTCCAAACTTCAGGAGGTAGTTTTTAACCAAAATTTCCAAATTCGCTTTTTAGATTTTGTTAATAAAGTGTTTAATTTTTGAGAAAAAATATGTTTTAATTTGTGAGAAAATAAAACATCTCCCTTAAAATAGAAGCACCGTAACTTCCAAATCTAACGAGAGAGTGTTTTTAATTTGATTCTTTCATAGGGCATCTTATTTCTTAAGATTAAATGTGTAGTTCGCTCTAGAAATAATTATTAAAATCGGCATATTGACAAGTACTACATTACCTACACTACGAATTGGTCTTGGGTAGAATCCACAGAAATAACAATAATATTCTGTAAATACAATAATTTGAAACTATAAATGAAAAACAGTCTTACAGATAATCTACAACTTGTGAAAAAATATTACAAAATGTACAGGTTTCAGCAATTAGTCCCATTTGTCCATTCTGTAGTATGTCAAAATCAGTTCTTTACAAAGTCATAGCAAATTAAAACCATCAAGTTTGAAGTATTTCAGACATGCTGTTTTGTTTGTTTTGCTGTGAAACAAAGTTAAAATTGGCATTCATGTTTCTGTCACCATTATCCACATTTCTTCAATTTTCAAAAACTATCCAGAAATATTGTGAATACAGGAAAGTTCTGTCTATGCAGATGCGAGTTAGTTGCGTTCACAATACAAGTCGTGAATCCAACAAAGTCATAATTTTCTGCTCACATATCACTAAAAGGTGTCACGACAAGTTCTTGAACTTAAAGACGTCTTGCAAATAGACATGTCTTTGATAATATATAGAAACCTTTAAAAATTAGAATCTCACCTAAGACGTGTCTTCCAACAAGTCACATATATCACAGCTGTTTTAAAGTCTCATTTATTATGGCAAAACGAGAATAAAACCAAAAAATATCAACGGCGACACACTTTTGACAACTAATTTGGAGTATTTATGCCACTAACTACATTCTGTGTAAATTTGATGAAATTTCAATGCTGGCAAATATGATTTTTCATAAAAATCTAGTTTTACATGTCTTTCTATGGGAAATAGGCATATAGAGGGCGCTATCACATAAAATGATGACCTTTGTAGGCCTATATGGCAAGATTCCCTCCATGGATTTTTCTCTGAGTTCGCTCGAAATAATAGCTCTTGCATGTCCCTACTTATATCAGAATGTCAAAAGTGTGTCGCCATTGTTTTTAAAATTTGTTCTACAAAATAAAAGACAATATGCATGGGGTAAACAGCTAGGACATCTACGGGGACATAAAATCAAGATGTGTTCCTAAAACCATAGACACACCTTGTATTTTAGACGTGTCTTGCATGGAGACATGCCTTTATGTGTCATGTTAGGAGCATCAAATGCCATGTCAATAACTGTTTTTTTTTTTTGCTGGCATCTTAAAGGGTGTCCCACTTGTCACTTACTGACAAAGTCAGTGGCAAACTCTAAGGCTGGTATTCTGAAGGGAGACTAACTTTAGTCTTTGGGTTTAAACCAGGGTTTTTTAGTCCTACAAGAGTGGACTTTTTCTTTCAAAATACTGTGAAAGTTAATGTAACGGATGATAGACATTCCTCGTGGATTAGACTAAACAGCCCATCCATGAGGAATTTTATCACACATTATTTTAACCGTTTAGGTTAGGTGTAAAGGATAAGGTCCATTCAATGTAGGACTAACCCTAGTTTAACTGGGACTAACTAAAGTTGGGTCTCCCTTTCAGATACATACAACAGCCTAAGACTAGAGCAAAATAGTGCTTACATTTCGGGAGTTTGATGGCCCCCGAGTGATAGTGATGCCGTAGAGATACGCAATTGTCCTACTAAGATGTATCTTATAACTGCTTTACAAGACGTATTCTTAAAATGGTTTTATGGACAGAGATACTTGATTACAGTCCTTCATGTTCCATTGACGAAGACTTGTCTAACTCAAGACACTTTGTTAAGATGCTTGCTAGGTGTAATGAACTTTGAAGCATTTAGTTAGGTACGTGCCATAAGTCGTATCTACACTTAATTACACACAATTAAGCTTATTATTATTCCGCAATTAATTGAGACAAACATAAACAGTATTAAATTTATAATTATTTTCTTATGAAGACGTTTGGATCAGTTCGTAACATTTTTGCCGGATATTTTTATCATCCTGACAAGTTCCAAGCATTGTCTGATGAAAAGCCGTCATTGTCAGCCAAGTTTTGTTGCCCTTCATAAGAAACTGCTGAATGCCGCGGGCGAGGATCCGTCTAATAGTCAACTGAGATCTCAGATCCAAAGTAGTTGTTACCCAATAACTGATCCAGAATGAAGTTTAGCATTAACCAGCTCCATGAAGTGTTCTTGAATGTCTGAATGAAGGGATCTTTCGCTACAACTATCAAAGAGTGGTGCCGGGTAGGAGCTAAAGCTATTATCATGCTTAAGTACAGTTTGATAGACGATCACTGGCATGTGTACACCAGTAAACTAGACCTGCAACTATTCAGAGAAAAATCGTGTTTCCAGTGAGTAAATTTCAAGAGGTAGTTAGAGAAAAGCGGTAGAGAGAGGGGGAAAAGGAAAGTATGATCTTTTAATTAACGTGATGTTTTACTTTATTTTTGGGTGATTGTTGTGATTGAGCATACCGTAAAAAAATACCAGAGTCATGGTGATACATTAAAATATGTGGCACAATTAAAGGTGCAACTAGCGATTTCAAAGCATCCATATTTTGTGTAATCTGTAGTGCTTTCATATAGATAGACACTCAATAGATAGAATTTTTTTATGCCTGTATTTAAGCTGGCAGAAATATCTAAAAGTGAAGCAAAAGGTGGATTGTATATGTGCTATTTCAATATACATAACTGAATTCCCTTAAATTAGAAATTTAACAATATTTGAACCAGCAATTATTTCTCAAACTAATCCTTCAGATGGGGATATTTTGTTTGGAAAGCTGTACATAAGTGTAAATATCATTGGCTCTCAATATTTTAGGGCCACCGGATATGTGGAAGGTACGCGTTGCACCTTTAAATCATCTGAACGTCAATGTTGACGCATGTAAAGATAATTAAAACTTGAATTTGTCAAATTCTTAAATATTAAAGGGATACCGTCCGATCTTGTATTTTCAAACAGAATAAATTGGCCTTCAAAAATGTATTAAGAAAATTTTAAAGAACCATAATAGTTATACCAAATTAGTCCATCCAGAAGCACCCTCACTCCCCCTCCTTTAGATTTTTGTTGAAATGTGAGAATCTATGGTCGCTGCATGGAATTGCAATATCCTCAGTTATTGCTCACATAAAAAATTAACTTTTTTTCTGCAAAAATGCGACGAAAAAAATGTTCGCATGCCCGACCGGCATGTTTTGGCCATGTGTTTTTGAATACATTTGGTTGATTTTGTACAGGTAATTTTCCAAAAAAACCAAACACACACTCACAAAACGCCCGCCCGACCGCCCGTAGAACATGTTTTTGTTGCCTCACAGGTATGGAAATGCTCTCAAAGAAGCAGAGCAGTGATAGAATTGTTACTCCCAAATGTGGTAAATGAAATGGCGTACCATTGTATTCCCTTTAGAATTATCCTCCATAGGATTGCCCACTGTTGCCTCCTGTACTAGCTGTGAGTTCCGTTGCTGCTCGTTGACTGTGTTTGTGTGTTCCTCCTCCTTGATCCACTCCAGAAGCTGTAAAAGATGCAAAAGAAGAAAAGAAAAAGAGATGACAATACATTTCGGGGAACCTTTCTTAAACTAGTAACTCCCGTTTGTTGAAGTATAGACGTGCATATAGTTTAAGCGAAATAGCTTTCCCTTGTTGGTATCCGACAAGCATACAAGAAATTGGTTTTTGTTCGTCAGTTTAACCCGGCCCTTAATTCCTCTTCTCTCGTCAAAGTAGAGGATATGGTCTCATTACCCATGTGTTCTTCACTTATAAGTTCAAAAATCTGGTATTTTTATAACAAAGTTTTTTTTTTTTTTTTTTTTAAAATGTTTTCTCGATGTTTATAGCCAGTGCTTCCACTAACTGGTTTTGTTAAGACTGGGATAAATAGTATAAAGAAGCACTCGTCTCGATTTTCTCGGACATTTTCAGTCGGTTGTTTTAAGTCAACAGTGTGACGAAACAATGCAGTAGTTGTAGTAGATGGTCTCGCTCGCAAACTAGCGAAATGTTTCAAAAACCCACTGATCATCGGATTTTATACCATGCTGGGGGACTATTTTAGACGGAACTTCCGTGTTTCTAAAGTGTAGATTGGTATCATCATAGCATCACCCGAAACCTTGCAAAATTCTCAATGTCAGGCAGCGGTTGCCACTGATCTAACATTTAATGTTACCAGGGGTGCAAAACATTGCAACTACTGTTTATTTACCCGTTATGCACTTAGAGGCTTCGTGACAATAATGTCGGGTATTCTATCTGTTTTGTAGCTTATTTATTACATGGATTTCAGATGTCTATAGACCGTTATATTTAGTTGATACATGGATTCTTTCCTTACTCCCCCTCAAAAAGGGGTCCCCGCAATAAATATGGAACGGAATGCTTTTATTTTTAGTGCAAATTTTTATTCAAATTAACCGCGAAAGGATACGGTAGTGGTTATAGGTTTGGTATGACCCTGTGTTGTGTAGACTGTAGTTATTCATAGTAAGAGGGAATCCCCTTTGTTGTGATGTCATGGTTTTATCACCATCAACGTGGAAGATTTGTCCATAATGCAATATGATAAAGATGAAAATGGAAGAGATCGAGATGAAAAAAAGTTCATTCAAATGTTAAGTTTATTGTACCATTGCCATATTATAGACCCGTATTGTCCAGGTACAATTCAGCTCACATGTAATCTACGGGTCACATGTTCCATTGCTCAACCACACAAAACCAACCCAAGCCACATACCGATAGGGTTCACACGTAGTGTACCAAGAGTCAAGCAAGGTAAACTGAGGCAGTGATCGGTCAATGATATGGCGGAAAAGGGTAGTCAGTCACCTCAAGAAGGAGAAGAGTCACTCGGGAATGAAGGTCAAGACAAAATCCGACCAACATCGCAAGCAGTGGGCATGGAACCGCATGAGAAAGACCCGAAACTTCTGGAAGAATACAAACCAGGTACCGGGGTACCTTTTTACCATGGGCGTTGATCGTAGGCCAACGTAGGATCGTGTTTAGTGTTTATATTAGTGTGCAAATTATAGGCCAACAGCATGTGTTCTCTGATCTTCGGGACGCAATTAATTCAGTCGCTTATTATTATGTCTCACACAGCCACATTGTTAATACAAGATATATTACACACAGTAGTCGGGATATTGCATAGTATACGATTGATAAAATCGGACAGCCATGTAGGAGATCGTCCCTGGGTCGAACCGACCACGGGGATATTTATGCACCGCCCATCATGCATATTCAAAACCCGTCACTTGCATTTCGCATGAGGGCGAATCACGTTTATAAGCTTGAGGCCCATTGAAAGAGCGTTCATCCTATTGGCAAAGGGGGGAATTTTCTTCGGTTAATTGTAGAAGAAGGGGACGGCGATCAGTCCTCTTCCAAGGGATAAATCGAACATAATTAAAGTATGTACAAGGCAATCTGCAGCCGGTTTTGACGATTTGGTGTGGGCCGGTCGGAATATTGTATTTTGTTTGTTTTGTTTTGCATGTACTGCTCCATAGCAATTCTGAATAGGCAAGTCTTGCTGTGCGTCTCCTCTATGCCTTTTTCTTTCTCCACTATAGAGCAGAGAGAGGCTGTGAAGAGATTCAAACCAGTTTGTCGATCCGTAACGCCTTTTTTATACAATTATATCTGGACAAATTGTCCCATTATTTCGTCAGACGAAAGAAAGCACTGTGCTTGACGCCTTATGTCATAAACAATTAGTGGGGTTGGACGCGTTGGATGCGGGCTGGCTTTAATATGTTTGTGCGCTTGTGTGTGTGTTTATGTGTTGTGTGTATGTGTGGTGTGTTTAGTTTTTCGGCGTGTGTGTGTTGTTTGCAATATAAGCAATCACAAAGGCCAGAAAAACTACAGAGACAGAAAAAAGAAACTTAACAAACAAACAAACACAACACGTGTCAACACGAGTGTGTCCCATAACAGCCAGTAGTTATGTGGATCGGCATCCTCGGATTTAGATATTTGTATGTGTCGGCATATGTAAAAAGACGGGATGATAAGACACGTTTTCAATTTGGTTAACTCAGTTATCGGTATAATATTCTTTTAAATGTTTTCGATCGAGACGCTCGAAAAGATGGTTTTCGAAGCAAAAAAATTGTAAATCGTTCGATAAGACTATGTTCCGTTTGATAAACTTTAGTGTATCGAAAAATGAGAAAAACAGTGTATCGAGAAAAAATGTGTTGTAGTGTTGTTTAAGTCCACCCGTGAGCGAAAACAACTCGCTAAAACAATCGTGCTCCCTTTTGCCGTTCCATTATCCGCGATTTGGGACGCTGCAATGTATCCCGGGGGGGGGGGCACTATTCAACTTACTTTAATGGTAGGGATGTACGGCCCGAATTTGGGCTTGTGAAACGGCTTGGGAACTGAAGTTCTCAAAGAGGCCTTCGAAAACTGAAAATTTTGAGAAGTTTGCAGGCTTTGGAACCGAAATTTGGCTAATATTTACCTTCTGCGGCAAAATATTCAAAAGGGATCCTTTAAGAATGAATTATGCTTCACTTGGAACCCTTAAGAACTTTCTTAAATCAATTCCAACCCCTCCCCCGGAGTGCACTAAGAATGAACGAAATTGTTCTCTGCCCATTTCTGATATCTTGTGAAGTAAGCGTGCTTCATAAATGCTTGAATACTTTATATATGAATAGGGCCAGTCAAATAGAAGAATGTGCCTTACCCAACATAAATTGCAACAGAATCAAATTTTCAATAGAATTGTATTGAAAATACCTTTAGAAACAACATATGCAGAAGTTACTAAAATCAAAGGAGTGGAACATATATTTTTTAAGGTGGGTAAGGTTTATAAGGGGTCAAAATTAAAAAGTATCAAAACGCGTCGAAAGTATGCCAACGTGTTCGTTATATTTTTCAGGATTAAAAAAAGGTATGTTTGCCTATCTGCAGGTTGTAGTTCATAGTTTGAGTCAAATCGGTTCAAGGCCACAATGGGGTAAATTTTCAGATATATCCGTTTCTTTATAAAAATGGGGTCAAATTGTTCGTCTAATGGTAACAGAACCCGAAAATATACTGGTTTCTGCACCTCTATATATTATTGCATACTTTGAACGCAAAAAATGTGACTGGGGGCCTACAGGGTCTCTGGGAGGTCACTATCCATAGCTCTGTAATTCTATATAGAAAGTTCAAACAAAAATCTATTTCATTTACTTATCTAGGGCGACAAATTTAACAGTTTACAACCAGTCCGAGCAAATCGGACCATTCTATGAATTTACCCCAGGATGACCTTGAACTTGTTATGAGGCCTTTGTATAAAACTATAACGCGTGAGAGGCAAAATATACCTTTTTTTAAACCTAAGGAGTAGCCCAATAATGGATACGTCATTAATCAATTCGAACAATTCTATTTTTTACCCCTGTAAAACGTTTTCCCCTTATTTCTAATGTTCCTCACTAGGTGATTTTGGTAGACTTTTTATATATTATTTTTGAACTATTTCAAAGTATATTAACACCAAAATTGTTCTGTTGCAAGTTGTGTGGCAATATAATAAAAGTATTGGACTAACAAGACATCAAACTGGATGATGCTATTTGAAAACTTATCGACGTATCTACCAAATCATTACGATGTGATATTTAGCGCAGGTTGTCAAAACGGTGGCACACTTTTAAACCATTTGATTATAGTAGATTTCAAAATAAGGGAGGACCTCATTAAGGTTTAGGTTTGCCCATTCACCGTGAGATGGTGAAGAAGAAGTATTTAACGCCCAGGTAAAACAGTTATGTACGCATAGGCCTACAATATAGGCCTATAGAATGTAGCTTTAAATAAATGTGACCAAAATACCATTCTTTCACATCTAAGATAGATGGAGGTTCAATTCAAGTATCAGGATGAAACACCAGCATTTATTTCATTATTAAACGTTGTTATTTGAACGTAACTTACCGTTGACACTGCAAAATGCCATCCGTTATCACATCATTAGAGAAATTAATGTATTCTTATATCGATGCACACATAACACACTAAGTTTTTATTGGTCATCAGAAAATGGGGCAAACCTTGTAATTAAGAGATTAGCGCAAAACGGATTTGACATCCTTGCAACAATGGCATAAGTCCTCAATCATTAACAGACATTTTTATTAACTGAAGCATAAGTTTCAAGTAAGCCGATTCTGTACTGGCACTTTGTACCATGGTCACAATTGTTTTGTAATGGCAACAAAGGTATAGTCTTGCGGCGGGGGCATTGAACCCAATCAATATCACACCTGTCCGAAAATGCAGGGAGTCTAAAGTAATTTGAAATCTACTATAGAGTGATATCGAGGGTGACAATCAGAAAGCCTTAACTCAAAAATACTGCTTTTGGAATGTGATGTTAATATTTTCCACTAAGAAATTATTCATTATCAAAATGTAAAATCTAATAAAGCTAATATATGGTACTGTAAGAAAATTATATAAAACTTTAGTAAACAAAGAACAATCTGTAATTATGAACAGCAATTAAGAAATCTGTTAATTTTCTTTTAAGTGCTGAGTACGTTTTCTGACGGTACTGAAAACGGTAATTGTGAGTAATCTTCAATCATGTCAATGATTGACACATTATTTCAATAGATGTTAAGCATGTCATCCCTTTGGAATGTTGTAAAAGAAAACATCAGATAAAGTGGGATAGGGAGCTAAAAAGTGTTGCAATTCTGGCATTGTGCAAGTATGAAGCCTCAACTCATTGTTGGGCCAAATAAGTTTACCATCAGACGGGTCGTAACTCAGAGTTAAGGCTTTCTTTTAGTAAACAACAATGTGTGCACCATTGAGATGTTGTGAAGGGTGTTATTTTGCTTTATAGGCAATTGGAAGTAGAATTGAGTTAAGGCTTCATGGTTTCAGAATCTGTAGGTGGTGTACAGATTTTTTTGTGGTACCAAACCCTCAAAATCACCAAAAAGTGAGTTACGTCTTCTGGTTGTAACCCTCGATATGTCATGCTGATCTGGTAACGTCAAAATACAAAAACACTATCTAACTAAACAACAAACAAAGCAGGATATATCGGTGAATTTGAGCTCATCTTCATTTATTTTCGTAACTCTACTTCATTTATCATTTCAGATGAGGAGAGCGCTCAGAAGGATGCCTCCAAACCCAAGAAAGCTGACGCAGACGATAAGTGACGTCAACTCAGATTGGATTGTATTCACATCAGTATGTATGAGTCTCTGTTGGAGTGCCAAGATCCGACTGTATTGCTGTCTTATGAACAGATTAAACGTGGCTGCCTTGTGCATGGAAACTCCAAAACAATATTAACTTTGGATAACAGATAATATGGATATTGATTTAAAAAATTATAAAATTATCTAAATAGCTGGGTGGTAGTTATGCTTTGTGTGATTGGACTATAAGATTAATCTTTTAGTTACAACCATTTTCAATAAAAGTGAAACATCATTTTACACCATAATACATAATGACACCTGGAAAACGTTTCCGTTTCAAGAATCCTGCTTAAACCAGCTTAATAATGAAAAACTAGCATTCGACCATAGAATACAAAAACCGGGTCCATGTTTAAAAAAAAATGAATTCACATAGTTGGAGTTGGTGATGTTTCAAGGTTTCAGGAAATGAAGCCAAGTGGATTTGAATATTAAAATGAAGAATCTTGACGTAGTTTCTTGATTGCGAAAACTGATTGTGTCGTAAGTAACGAGTAATATGAAGAGCAGTATTTGTTAAAGTGTGATAGTAGTAAAAGTAAAAGAAAATCTTCATTATGTTATTGTATTATAGCCTTGTGTGTACCAACTGCAGGTGTGTAGAAGAAAAACTTCCATGATACAAGGCAATCCTTGCCGACAACCCGACATCCTAGCAAACAAACTTTTTGGAAAATTTTATAAAATAATCAATGTTGGTTGTCCAGCGAGGTCTTGTGTTTTTTTGTCGGGTCTCTTGAAGGTATGGAAAACATTTATGCCAGACGTAAGTTACACAGACAGAGTGCCCATTTCGAAGCATTGGTGCCCGACAGATTTCTCCTGTATAGTTGTGGAGAATGTCACTCCAGCCGGCAGCCGCACATCGAGTCTCTTTACCTCCCCACCATATATAGTCCTGGTTGCAGAGAGAGAGAGGTCCTGTAAAGTGCCTTGCCCAATGACGTTGGCTCTGACAGGGTTCGAACCCACAACCTTCTGATCATATGTCGATTGCTGTAACCTCTATGATCCACCGTGCCGTTCACGGAAATATTTTCCCTACACTCTTAGAAAAAAAGGTGCAAAAGAGGTTCTTAACTTGTCCTCTATATGGAACCCTGTAAGGTTCTTCAAAGAACCAAAAATAGTTCTTTAACTGCTGTATAGTACCTTTTATGGTTCTGTTAGGAACCTTTTGGGTTCTCAGAGTTTTAAGAACCATTTTTTAGGGTTTCAATCTTGTAAGTTCCATATAGAGGACAAAAAAGGTTCTAAGCCACATTTTTTCTCTATAGAGTGATGAAATTTGTAAATGTTTTTCTTTTTCTTGACGTTTTCAAGTTTTGACGTTAAGTTAAAATGTTTTCATAACATACATGAGATCGGAAAAAAACATTTCACAATTTTCTCCAATATTTGTGAAAGGTCAAATTAATTTTTTTCTTTGACATTTCCTTTGCGTGTGATATTTTTCTACTCACATAGACAATGAGCTTGTTCTACAACTCTAAAGATTTAAGTTCGGTTCGTTTGAGTGTCGTAGAGAATACGGCATGATGCTTTATTCATTCAGCGCGAAAAGCATGTCAAAGAGGATAGCTTCGCCCAAAGTCGAGCGATGAACTCTGAACGCACGTTTGATCTACTTCGGGTAGTTGGAAACACACTTTTTACTAAATGATATTATTACTTTAAATGCGGTTCACTGAAAAGTGCAAAAATGGTCGCATACTTGTTATATATTTTCTTTACAACGTATCAGTGAAGTTTCGTTAAAGTTGAGGAACGCACTCAATCTTTGCGAAAATGTAGGATTATTGGAACATGTTTTCAATTTTTGGATTATATATTAACTACGTGTATTAGTTTTAAGAATCATTTTATGAACCCTGTTTATTTAAGTTAATTTGTATCACTGAATTTGTATAACTGAAGTGGTAGTACATGTAGTATAGACCGTATCGAATACGATATCCTATATTGCTGAAATAACTGAGAGAAATCACTGTAAACTTACATTGCTGATGATAAAATACTGCAATTTTAGAAACTTTAACTTTATTCGAACGTGAAATTACAGTATATTTTCCAAAAAAATACACTTGGCAAGGGCACACTTATACGTCGCAATAAACGGTGGCAGAAGAATAACAGCAAAACAAAATTAAATATGTTTAGACATTGTTTATAAATTTTCGGTTTCCTGTGTGCAGTCTGGATTCATACCTGAACTGTCCGTAAATTACCGTAAATTTACGGATTTGTAAAAGCAGTTCAAATCATATTTTCTTTACAAAAAATTAAACCGTTTTAACGAAAGGGTGTATACATTTGTCCAGGCCTGGACATTTTCAAATTTAAGAAAGATATAAATTTGACAGCAAAGAAAATATAACAAATCTGTAAAGTGTAGACCGTATCGAATTCGAAGTTATACATAGAAACTGAAATGGTAGTAGTGTTGACCGTAACGAATACTTCAATCTTGTTTGCACCATAGTTACCTATACAATTCTGTCAATGATAGATGTAATGCACATCTCCAAATGCACTTACAAACCCAGGAAACGATATCTTTGTGCCCAATAACAAGGACAACTATTCCATAGGTATGTACTTCGTATAACCAAAAATCTTTAGTTCAATCTCATATAATCTTTAACTTTTTAAATTTATATACCGTGTGCCTCAAAAATGTAATAAAAAACGCGAAAGCCGATAACTTTCAAGAAAACCAAAATACTTAAGTTTCTTTAGCTAGAAAGTGCATTTTGTGAAAAATCCAGATAAAACCGAAATTTAATTTTTGAGATATAGAATTGAAATGAGGTATGCCCGACACTGTTTTTATCCATTTGTGATGAACCGTCAAAATAACCTATACGATGTATGGGTGCTTTTCTGACTTTCAAATTTTGAAGAGATGGTCTGTTTGTGACTTGTTTGGTAAAAAAACATGTTAGAAACAAACTAACGGCTTGCGTCAGCTATTTCTATTTTTGCTTTAATCATTGATAAAGTGATGATGTCCGAGAAAATCAATCGGTTTGTCACAAAAGTGATTCCATCCAATATTCCTGTGTTAATATTGTAAGTTTTTACTTCTCAATCTGACAAAAACGATATTTGTCGTGAAGCCCAATGAAAAGTTGTGTTGATGCGATGGAGTCTGCAATCTCCAAAACAATCTTGGTACATTTGCATAATTGAAAACCAGCAATGTAATGTTAAAAGGACCCATGATACAAAAGTGGCTCCAGGTTCATTGTTGCTCTAAGGAAGGAACAAAGGGAGGAGGGGAGGAAGGGGGAGGTAATGTTAAAAGATAGTAGTAGTGTTCCAAGTGTTTGTGGTTTCCGTGGAAATCGAACATAATCGCATGTATCACAAAACGTTGCGAAGAAATTGTCATCAAAGGTCAGATAGGTACCCTTAAAAATGCTGAAATATAAATCAAATAGTTTCCTTATCTTTAAAATTAGGTACTCTCTTTTGTTTTGTCTCTATTTTTGCGATATTATATTGCCAACGATTGGGAATTTTTCTGATGGAAGTTTTGTATAGTAGACATATTAATAAAATATTTTTGTAACCACAAAGCATAATTATATACACTTCATTATTTCCATGCAGTCACTTTTAGAGTATTACATTAGCCCTCATTGCATCGTCCGTATTTCATTGGAAGTTACATCACGGTTCTTAGATTTTAATATTATCTATAGACCAGTTAACATCCTACGTCACTTATTTTATTACCTGCGAATCCATTCCTGCGAATCGTTATGGTATTAAAACTCTAACAGATAGGCCTACAATTGCCCAGTGCGGAACAGTCAGGCCGACCTATTCAAGATGCCGGCCCTAACATGTTTACAAACATTGCTGTAAACTGGTCTATACTGAAAAGAGTAAAATAATTTCGGTTACAGAGAGCATTTACGTTCGACCAATGCCAGCGACTGTAGAAAGCTCAAATAATTACGGGACCTATGAATGCTTTGATGTTATTGTGAGGCAAGCTCATGCTGCTTTGTGACCATAGTAGGCCAGATCAGATTATGTCAGATTATGTGATGTCAGCGGTTTCTGATATTGCTTTCCAAAAGACTTGCAGTAATTTGGGAAACCATTTCATGAACTACTTAAGCAATAAATAGATCTTTTGGAAGAGCGCCCCAAGTTTCAAAATTTAAGATTTTTGCAACAGTTGTGTTGGTAATTGTCTAGGTAAACTATCGGTAATGCTCGGTATTTGTCATTTGGAGGAAGGGGCGTGCCACAGTGGTTAAGGCCTTTGCCTCTGGTGCAGAAGGTCCTGGTTCAAATCCCTAGGACGTGAAAATCAATTATCCGCTCTCCCCAGGTTGCATCTGAAAGACGCCGGGCCATGAGCCAGGACCAAGACCTCAGCTACAGTCTATTCGCTGGGTAATCCCCTGGTGTCGGAGAACAATGAATGTCCTGTAAACCGGTGTGCTATCTGTGGGCCCCAGTTGTCAGCTAATCTCCTTGATTACAGCTGTTAATGCCAAGATAATGCCTGACATTAAAAATAAAAAAAATAAAAACAGCGATTTTGCCAATTAGAAACAGGGCTGTATACCGAAAGATAACAGTCTGCGGTGTGCTGAGATGTCTGCTGTCCAGTGAAGGTAGGCATAACTATAGATACAGGTGATGTCTACTGATCATAGCAGGTACCAAAGAGGTTCTATTAGCTAGGCAAACGTTAGTAATATTTAGAAATTCATCGTCTCGCATGTTTTGCCGACCACAATAGAAAACATAGAGTACCACAATAGGAAAGCAATGGCTGCCTCGCTTCTTCCACATACTGTGGTGCCGCTTTGCATAACACTAATCGGGAGTGATACAAATTGATGTATGTGTTAGAGGTGGCCAGTGGAATAATAGTGCACCTGATCATTGTGTCAGATACTCTTTTTTTCTCAGAATGCCAATGCGCGCTTAGGTGAAAAGATGTATTCATGAGGCGTTTATTTAAATCCAGACGGAGAAGTGTCATTCATTCGTTGTGTGGCCATGGGTAGGACAAAATTTAAACCCCCCAATAGACCCAAAACATTGATATTTTGGCGGATTGGTTGTATCGAATTGAATTATGTGTGTGTATAAACGTCTAGCACTCTTCCCATTCATCATTATCTATTGTCCGTCTTTGTTATATATGGACCATTCATTTTGCGGAAGGTCATCTAGCTAGCTAATGACCATTATTTCAAATAATGGTCATCTAGCTTAGCTAATGACACTTCCGCAAAAAAAAGATGGTCATTGTATAACAAAAGCAACATAATATAGGGAATGGTGTAGAAACACCGTCTACCATTGTCTGGGGGAAGGATTATTTAAATTATAATCGCAATTATGGACACCTGCCATGATCGCAACAAAACTCCCTTTTTCCCCCCATGAATTAAGGGAGTTATTTGCGAGACAAACAAAAAGTCTGTTAGGCTGAATACCACAGCGTACGGTTATTCCAGGGTGTCGTAAGCAGGATTGCATTTAAATACCTAAGCTATGGTGCTCGCTTTGTCCGTATAGGAATGATATGTCAAAGGGTCATTACAGTAAAAAGATTAATTCCACATTAATAATTACTGTTAATACTCTGAATCAAAGTTAGAATTAATGTTAGGGAATACCGATTATCGTGGACTTCTATATACTATTTTGCAATAAAAAGAAACGGGTTACTTAAATGCATATTTTTTTTATTTTTGTAAGACAAAATTCACAACGGGACGTCCCATGAACAAATTGACAATTTTAAAAAATAGCAATTCGACAACAAATTATACTTCAAACCGAAATTCGGCGTTAATTCCAAATAGACAATACCTATAGCAAAATGACAGAGTTGGGTTCCCTAAGATGCTCCAACTCTGTCACAACGTAGAGGGACATTGTGATAGGTCATCCGACCTCCGATAAAACTGAAAAAATGACCAGAAGGTCTTATTGCATAACGATGCAGAACACCAGGAGATAGTGTGCTCAGTGGCGGTCGGAATGCTTCCCAAAACTTTCACCCAGGATGTGCAATGGGTGGATGACAGTTAAACAAAAACAGCACCATAATTCCAGCCAAAGGGGTGGGAAAACCACATTAAACCAAATCTTAATGCTTTTCACGAGTCCACTCATTTAATGATATAACATTGTCTGTTGTGTCAGTGATGGTTGTATTTGAATTATAATCGTATCTGAACGAGGGACTGTACATCAGCTGCTTTGCACCTGGACCACCTTCCCTTTGTCTTGGTGAGTGTTATTGTTGACACCAAAGAGACGTTAAGCCGAACACATTTTCTCTATGGGTTTTAGTGTTCAAAGGTGAGTATACAATACATCCAGCTGAATGCCCAAAGATCGAAACTCTGGTAGATTACCCTTGGATTATCTATTGGTGTTAGGACTGCATACCACATGCGAATATAGGAAGAATCTGGTTGCCTTTTATTTAAAGATATTGATTAAGTTAGGCTTATGTCCCTTTAACGTTAAAATTATTAACGAGTTCCCAAAAATGGTGCCGTATTGGATAAAATTCCATTAATCCTTTGCTCGGCGTTTATGTAAGATAAAGGACTCCAAACAAACATTCGCGGATATGGTCGTCTAGAGATGTGTTGAACTTGCTAGTTTCTGACATGTCTCGCCTGCGGCTCGACATGGCAGAAACTATGGCAAGCTCAACAAAATCTCTAACGACCATTATATTCGCGGAATGTCGTTTGGAGACCTTTATCCATTAATACAAGCACCCAAAACTAATCAATTATCGTGCAAATTCAAAAGTCAGCGCCGCACGGACGACTGGTTTTGAATGGGTCTTCACCCTTGGCAGGTACGCTGTCTACTGAAGATAATAGGTGCAGTTTACTGAAGATAACATGTTATAACTATCTACTATAGATAAAAGGTACGCCGTCTACTGATCATAACAGGTCTGTATCTGATCATTTACGTCGTATACTGCGCGAAGACGAAAGGTATGTCTACTGGCGGAGACGACAGGTATGTCTATCGAGCTATAAGCATGATTTATCGGTTTCTGTCTACCATAGTAGCAAGTATGATGTCTACTGACGATATCAGGATGCTGTTACTGAAGATAACAAGTATGCTATCTACTGTAGATAACAGGATGCTGTCTATTAAACAATACATGTCTAACGACAGAGCAGGCATGCTGTCGACTGAAGACAGCAAGTATGTTATCTACTAAAGATAGCACGTATGCTGTCTACTGAAGATAACATGTATGCTGTCTACTGATAACAGATATACTGTCCACTGACAATAGCAGGTTTGCTGTATACTGAAGATAGCAGGTATGCTATCTACTGCAGATAATTGGTATACGGTCAACTGAACATAGCAGAGCTAAAAAAAAAAAAAAAAAAAACTGGTGTCGGAGAACAATGGACTGTCCTGTAAACCCGGTGTGCTATCTGTGGCGCCCAGTTGTCAGCGTAATCTCCTTGATTACAGCTGTTAATGCCAAGATATGCCTGACATAAAAATAAAAAAAATAAAAGCGATTTTGCAATTAGAAACAGGGCTGTCTACCGAAGATAACAGTTCTGCTGTGTGCTGAAGATGTCTGCTGTCCAGTGAAGGTATGCTAACTATAGATAACAGGTGCTGTCTACTGATCATAGCAGGTACGCTGTCTACTGACGATAACATGTATGCAGTCAACTTGCTGTCTACTGAAGATAATAGGTGCAGTTTACTGAAGATAACATGTTATGTATACTATCTACTATAGATAAAAGGTACGCCGTCTACTGATCATAACAGGTCTGTCTACTGATCATACGCCGTCTACTGGCGAAGACGACAGGTATGTCTACTGGCGAAGACGACAGGCATGTCTATCGAAGATAACAGCTATGCTATTTATCGGTTTGCTGTCTACCATAGATAGCAAGTATGCTGTCTACTGACGATAGCAGGTATGCTGTCTACTGAAGATAACAAGTATGCTATCTACTGTAGATAACAGGTATGCTGTCTATTAAACAGAATACATGTCTAACGACAGAGCAGGCATGCTGTCGACTGAAGACAGATATACTGTCTACTGACAATAGCAGGTTTGCTGTATACTGAAGATAGCAGGTATGCTATCTACTGCAGATAATTGGTATACGGTCAACTGAACATAGCAGAGCTGATGCCCTTGTAGGTAGATCTTCTTTTTCATTCTACCAGGGTAACCAGCTACCCTCCTCATCAGATTTCCTCAGAAAATCGATAGGGTGACGGTTTAGCCGCCGACAACTCGGCCCTGGGACAGGTAGTACTGGTTACCAGGATACCAGTAGCAGGCCCTAAAAGGAAACCTGACCTGACATTTTATCTACTGCAGATAACAGATATGCGGTCAGCTGAAGATAAAAATATATGCTGTCTGTTGAAGATAACGTATGCTATTTACTGAAGAAAACGGTATGCTGCCTACTGAACATAGCAGGTGTGCTGTCTACTGCAAATAACGGGTATGCTCTCTACTGAAGATTAGAAATGTTTACTGACGATAACAGGAATGCCATCTAACGAAAGTGACGTGTGCTCTCTACTGAGGATAACTGGTATGCGGTCTACTGAGGATTACAGGTATGCTGTCTCATGAAACGCGTGCTGTCTATTGGATAGCATATGCCGTCAACTACAATCGAAAGTCTGCTGTCACTGAAGATAGGTGCCTTCCTAACTGAAGATACATGTATGCCTCTCTACTGACGATAATGTAGGCGGGTCTGAAAAGCTCTAACAGGGTATTCTCTTTAACGCAGAATGGGTGTGCTGTCTCTGAACGTTATCAGTATCTGTCTACTGAAGAAAACGTATGCGTGACAAATTTATAACAAGTAGCTGTCTACTGAACAGGTATGCTGTCTACTTACTATAACAGGTACATCCTAATGACTATAGCAGGGGCTGTCTACTGACGATAGCAGATGCCGTCTACTTACGATAACAGGTTGGCAGTCTGCCGATGATAGCAAGTATGCTGTCTAACTGAAGATGAACAGGGGTGCTGTCTACTGAAGATAACAGGTACGCTGTCAAGATAACGTGTGCCTGTCGCTGAGATAACACAATGCTGTCTACTGAAGATAAGTAATGTCAATATACCCTAGTCTAGATATGCATGTGTCTTCTGAAGATATTATTATGTTGTCTACTGAGGATAACATGTATGCTGTCTACTTGCGACAGCGATATGCTGCCTGCTGATGATAGCAAGCATGCTGTTTACTGGAGATAACAGGTATGCTGTCACGCAGATAAAAGGTATGCTATCTACTGATGAGAAAAATTATGATCTCTACTAATATACCCTATGCTCTCTTAGGGTAACAATGTTGCTGTCACTGACGGTGTGCTGTCTACCGAAGAGCATTGAGCTCTCTACTGATGACAACAGGTGTGCTGTCTACTGGACGGTATGTTATGATCGTGGTAACTGACGATCGCAGGCCTGCTGCTATCTGTTTGTATGACGACAAGCAGGTCTAGTCCAGGACGTTTTGTTGCAATTTGAAGAGGTTGCATTTCGTGTTTTGTATAATTTGTTAAACTTTTTTATATATTGTAGAATAGGTAATGGGAACCCAAAAATATAAGCTACATTTTTTTTTTTTGATGATGCAAGGTGGGTAGCAGCAATTTTCAAAATGGTGCCGCCATTTTGTCATTTGTAGCTTATTTCTTGACTAATATTTCCAAGTTTTTTGAAGTTTAAAGATTTTATTTCATGTGTTTATTACTTATCTACATGATGATAACATTAAAAATAACATTTCGATCTCTTTAATTAATCAGTTCCAGTTTTGGCGCCAAAAAAGTCAATGGCCGCCATTTTTTATAATATTTGGTTTTTGAGTATGTTATGGTATACTTTCATTTTTTGTTTCTTTGAAATTTCTTGACATTAAGTATTTGATTAAATTACCATATTTTAGTATCAAAATAAATTTAAGTCATATTTCCATTTCAAATCATTGCATTCTTACTTACGACGGAATTTTGTTCGTAAATATCCGCCATTTTATTTTAATTGTTCTTCTTTTCTTTACCATCATCTAGCATAATAAATGTATTCAGAAACGAAGTGGCAATTCTAGGGCGCATGGGGCCATTTCCCCGCCTCATTTTTTTTTTACCCCAGCCCCCCCAACACACCAATTTAACGAAAAAATGACAGATTTTGGGCAACAAACAGCGATTTGGGCGCAAAATTTGTTTAAAATCTCTAAAGAAGTTCACGTTTGCCACCCCCCAAATTCATTCCCCCGCACCCCCCCCACCCCCCCGAAAATAGGTTTCGTTCAACTGGGAGCCAACTATGAAACGAAGCGCGCAACACAAATGGCATAAAATCATAATATAAACGTAATTAACAACTGAAAACGGGATGGGGCCTGCCATACTGCACATACAGGTGTGGCTGTCTAACTTCAAATCACGGGTATGTCTCTACTTAAGATTATGAATGTGTTACTACGAGTAACAGATGCCATCTAACTAAAGTTACGTGTGCTCTCTACTGAGGATAACTTGGATCTGTCACTGATGTATTTACATTTATGCTGTCTCATGAAAACGGGCGTGCTGTCTATTGATAGCAGTATGCCGTCAACTACAATAGCAAGTCTGCTGTCTGCTGTTACTGAATATGTGTGCACTGTCTACTGTAAGATAACATGTTATTCTCTCTTCCTGAAGAAATGTTGCTGTCTAAGAATTTACAGTGTAGCTCTTTACTGCATATGTGTGTGTCTACTGGAAGTAGGCATGTATGCTTCTACTGAAGAAAACGTATGTGTGCTAAATATAACAATTATTCTGTCTCCTGGAACAGTATGCTGTCTAACTTATTAACAGGTAAACATTCTAATTACGATAGCCGTGGGGTGCTGTCTACTGCCGATAGCAATGCCTCTACTTACGGATAACAGTAGTGGCAGTCCTTCCGATGAGCAAGTATGCTGTCTCTGAAGATTACGGTATGTGTCTACTGAAGAAACCGGTACCTGTCCTAAAGATAACGTGTGTGCTGTCGACTGAAGATAACACAATGCTGTCTACTGAAGATAGTAATGTATTCTAGTATAAGATATGCATGTTGTCTTCTGAAAGATATGTATATCATGTTGCTACTGAGGATAACATGTATGCTGTCTACGAAAAAACTTGCCGGACAGCAGATATGCTGTCCGATGATAGCACGCTGCTGTTTTTACTGAGAGAACAGGTATGCTGTCAACTGCAGATAAAAGGTATGCTATCTAACTGATGAGAAAAAGTATTATCATGGCTACGAAGTAACAAAACAGCTATGCTCTCTGATGGTAACATGTATGCTGTCAACTGACGGGTGTGCTGGTCTACCGAAGAGCATTGAGCTCTCTACTGATGACAACATGTATGCGGTCTACTGACGGTATGGTAATGATCGTGTCAACTGACGATAGACACAGGCATGCGTCATTACATCGTTTTAAATGACGACCACAGTATAGTCCTAGTACGGTTTTGTTTTGCAATTTTTGATAGGTTGCATTTCTTTTGCTATATTTGGTTAAACTTTATATATTGTAGAATAGGTAATGGGAAACCCGCCAAAAGTATTAGCTTACATTTTTTTTTTTTTGATGTGCAAGGGGGGGAGCCAGCCAATTTCAAAATTCCGCATTGTCAATGGGGGGGGGGGGGGGGGGGTTTTTTAAGCTTATTAAGTTTTGTACTATATTCCAAGTTTTATGAGTTAAAAAGATTTTTTTCCATGTTTATTCACTAATAGCAGTGATGAGTAACATTAAAATAACCTTTCGATAACTCTTAAATTAATCAGTTCCAGTTTGGGGCGCCAAAAAAGTCAAATGGGCCGCCATTTTTTAATATTTTGGTTTTTGAGTATTTTGCTATACCTTTCCACTCTTCATTTTTTGTTTCTTTGAATTTCTGACTAAAGTAGTTGATTAAAATTACAATAGATTTAGTAGCAAAATAAAGTTCAGTCATATTTACACCATGTTCAAATCATTGCCTTCTTACTTACGACGGATTTTTTTTTCGAAAAATATCCGCCATTTATTTTAGTGTTCTTCTTTTCTTTACCATCAGCGTAGCATAATAAATGTATTCAGAAAAGGAACATTGGCAATTCTAGGTCGCATGGGCCATTTCCTCCCCTCTCATTTTTTTCTTTACCCCCGCCCCCCCCCCCATTGAAAGAAAAATGACATTAAAAAAAAAAAAAAAAAAACGATTTGGGGCAAAAATTGGTGTTAAAAAAATCTCTAAAGGAATTTCACTTTTGCCCACCCCCAAACATTCATCCCCCCCCCCCCCCCCCCCCCCCCCCCCGAAACTAGGTCTGGTCCCTGTCCACTGGAAAACTAACCCGCGGCAAACACAAATTGTGCCTAAAATCCATAATAGAAACATAATTACACTGAATACAGGCAGTCTTCCGTCCTATCACACTTGGCATTCACTGGACCATGTGCTTTGAGATGACTGATAGTTTGAAAATTATTGAGTCACCTTTTTTTTACATTCATTGGTAATATTTTTTAAATTGTATTATTTTAACGTGATGACTAACAAGGATTTATGGAGCCTCTATGGGAACCAAATTATAATGGTACACGGCTTGCTGAGGGGGTATTATCTCTACGTGTTAACTTCAAGACCACCCATAAATTCAATAATTGGTGCTGAGGAATTCTTATCGTGTCCCAAACACAGTGGTAAATATGATCTAACCATAGATGGGTTCTTTCATGAAATTCCGCAAGGTCCTGTCTGTGCATTGTTGCGCTCCAACAGTGTGCAGACCAAGAGATGTTTTATTACCTTGTGAGCTGTTCCCGAACCACATGTTGTGTCCTGATCTGCTTGCAGGTAGCCCCCACTTCTGCAAAGCAACCTTAGATCGGCCAATTCTTTGTTCTCAATCTGTGAGGCATCGCGCATCCAGCCCAGAGGAATTCAGCTCCGGGGTGGAGATACTCACCAGGTTCAATCCTGATACATTAGCTTACTCTTGGTTTGATGCAAGTCTTTCGTTCCACAAGGCGAGACTCGCTTAAACTCCTTAGATACTGTTTAAGGGGTGAGACTTTGCTCAAAAACTCTCTCTCTCTCTCTCTTGGATTTAAGGCAGTTAACAGCTGGGTTCTGTCTGAACATAGGGTGCTTCCCTTAGATACTACTACTTGGTCAACTCGCTCTTTTCATGCTCCACTTACAACTACGACATGTCTGGGGTGGAGCAATCGATGTATAAGTTCTCCATTGGAGTTTGGGCAAAAGACAATACTGTGATAATCAGCAGGAGCATTTAATTGCTGGATCAGCTTCTGGAATCATGGTTTGAACTTTCCCATACAATCATTCATACCTCTGCACAGAGTAGCACAGGGCAAGTGCCATCGAGCTTAGGGTATGTGGCAGAGCACACCATCTTGTGCCATTGAGTTTGTTCAAGAATGTTTTTTTTGTGTGAACATCCTCTACTCTTCTGTTCATGATGTTGGTCTTATCAGAGAGAGAGTATGGTCCAAGGTAAACGGCCGTAAGTAGACAGACCAGGCTGTTGACATTTGTCTTCACGGTAGATGGAAAGCACACACCTGTGTCTTGGCTGGATTTGCACGTATGTGTGGTTTTCCTCATAATAAGGAGTGATTCCCAATCCAAAGCTTTGGTAGTCTCTCTTTGACAACTGTACAGTCTGCATCTGTGTGCTCATTCCAAGATATTCTACATAGATAAAACTAGTCCCTGCACTCCTAGGTTGGTCTTTGGTAATAGATGTTGAACAGGAGAGGTGCGATCACGCTCCCATGGGTTAGTCCATTCTTTACCTACCTCCCGCAATCCTTTGATGAACTCTGTCAAGCGGATATCCTTGTGAGTCCAAATCTTAACGGAGTAAAAGCATCTGTGATTACCAGCTGCTGATAGATCGACAAACACAATTCCGGTCCCGAAACCCTTCTCGGAACCTTTTTTGCTTGTTTCTGGTATGAATGCTCCTCTACACAGGTACGATACAGTTGAACAGGATTAGTTCAAATAGCTGTAGGTACGGCTTATGGAGTGAATGTCGACAGCTTTTGGATTAGATTGATCTTTTCCCAGGCTTTAAGGTGCCATAATATGTGCTTTCCCCTCCAGAAATTTGGTAAACGTTGAAAATGGCAGCAATTGTAGAGCCAAGAAGTCACTCGTTTGCTACTAGGCCAAAGTTTTTTCAGACAGCTGCTCCGTTGAGATTTTTGTCCAAGTGCCTACTACTGCTACTGCTTTTTCTGGTTGAAGTTAAGTAACACCAGTTTCCAGTTCGTTCCATGTTGAAGGGTATGAGTGAAACCAGGATAGCTACTCTTTCAGTTTAGTGTGATCTTCTGGGGCTCTTGGTGGGCCACTTGGTTGTAACCTTTGGGCGTAGGCCTGTTGGATCCCTGGACGCTTTCGGCTTTTCTTGCTGCTTATGGGTCATAATCAGTGGATTTCAATTAAGGTGAGTGGCCAGATTTCCTTGGAGATCCCCTCTGACACTACTTCCTCCTCACCTTTGTAGCAGTTGGCTTGCTGCTGACGAAAGGATTCAGCGTCACGCATGGTTAGGTATCCTCTGGAATATCATTTAGCAACATTCCTGGAAAGGCCTGCGCATATTCCGTCCTCAGCCCCTGGGTATGAATCTCCAGGCAGTATTGTTTTCACTAGTTGGGCAAATTTGTCATAGTTTAACTGTTACGGTAGTTCAACTGTTTACGGGTTTTGGTGCAACTCCTCTTCATCGTTCTGGTTCCAGTTATCAGTGAATATTTGCGTCTGTTTTTCTGCTTAAAAGGACACTGACGTGCAGCGTTAACATGGAGGTCGATTGGTCAATGTTGAGTTCTGGAACAGGAGCCAGAACAATCTTGCTACAAAGGTTAGAGTTGTTTTTGCTTACAATAGCTAGATCATGGTTGTACCTCTCTTCTAACACGGACACTTTAAAAGGATGCGGGCATCTTAGGTCGGAAGTAGACGTAGATGCTGACTGACTAACCAATGTCTTCGACATCTTTTTTCCGTTTTATTGGTTCACATTGTAGCCCCCATTTGGGTAATAATGGCTGTTGAAATTGCCTTTGAAGAAATGACGGTTTGGTGAAATTGAATTGAGGGTGCTTTGAATCTACTGATTGATGTTTGTAGAATGATTTAACTATGGGACATCCGCTGAGCTCAAGGTGGGACTTGTTGTCATATACAATGAGGTTTGCTTCTACAATATTGAATTTTGGTTGGTCCTTGAAGTTTAAGTCACCTAGAGTAGACCCCGTCAGAACACATACCATACTTAATTTGGTTTCCACAGATGCTATGAATCCTTTTTACGGGGTCATCAGTTACATAATACATATCAATCTACAACTTCAACTTACCAATCAATGTCTAAGGTGACAAAACTTTCAACCTAACAGTGCATCTCAAATACATGGTCCACTTACTGGCAAGTTTGCTAGACGACTTCTGTATTCCAACTTAGCACTAATTTCGAAGTATGGAAAGCCAGCAGGTTTCCAGCTTCATAACAAAATCTGACTTCAAGTTGTTATTATTTATATTATATTTTTATGCCATTGTGTTGCGGGTCGTTTCCAGTTGGCGGGCGGGGCGGGCCAAATCTCTTTTCTGGCGGGGGGCAAGGTGAATTTTGGGTGGCAAAAGTGAATTCTGGGGAGCCACCATATAACATATTGGATTTTAAAAAACCAATTTTGGCCCTAAATCCCTGATTTTTGCAAAAATTTTGTGATTTTTGGTCCAAAATCGCTGTGTCCGTGTCAAATTGTGTGATTTTTGGCCCCCAAAATCACTGACTTTTGCCAAAATCTGTAATTTTCTTGGGGGGGGTTGGGCAAAAAACTGGGTGGTAAAGAAAATAAATGAGGAGGGGGAAAATGCCCTCCAGAGCTGCTACTGTTCGTTTCGATTACATTATTATGGTACAGGAAGAGAAAACACTTACAATAAAATGGCGGTCAGATTTTGGAACAAAAGTCCCTATGCAAGAATGCAATGCTTTGAGGGAAAAGCAGGGGAAATATGACTTATTTTTTTTATCATTAAATATGTTGTATTTAAAATCAAATACTTTAATGTCCAGAAATTTCAAGGAACAAAAAATTGAAGTACTACGCCCATAATATCTCAAAAAACTATCAAAATTGCGGCCATTTTGAATTTTTTTGGCGCCAAACCTGTAGACTGATTAATTCAATAGTTATCGAACTTTATTTTAAATCCATCACTGATATTAAGTGAAATAACACAATCAAAATAAATCTTTAAAATTCATAAACTTGGAATATTAGTCAAAATAAGCTAAAATATTGAAAAATGGCGGCCATTTTGAAATTGCTGGCTACCCCACCCCCTTGCACATGAAAAAAAAAAGTGAAATAGCTAATACTTTTTATACTTTCTGGGAGCTACTCTATACAACAATATGAAAGTTATATCAAATATAGCAAAAAAAATGCATACCTTGAACCTCCAAAATTTCCTAACTAGTATGTCTACTGATATTGCGTTATATCTGTCTTCTAACGGAAGCAGTATGATGTCTATTACGATAGCAAGTATGCTGCCCGCTGTCTACTGAAGTGTGCTGACTTTTGAAGATAACAGGGATGGGCTTTTTTTTGACGACACAGGCATGTCTGGTCTGCTGTTGATAACAGCCATGCTGCTGTCTACTGAGATAGCAGGTATGGCGTCTACTGAAGATAACAGGTTGTGCCTTCTTCTGACGACAACAGGTATGTTGTCTACTAAAGATATAGGTGCAGCCGACTAAGATAACAGGTGTGGCTATCTACTACTGGCGACAACGGGTGTGCTATCTACTTACGATAGCAAAGGTATGTCTACTAAAGATAACGGTAAATGCCCCGTGCTGTGTACTGAATTAACAGGTATGCTGTCTACTTAAGATAACAGGTAAATGGTCTGCTGCGATAGCAGGTGTGCTTCCTATGACAATATCAATGTATGCCATCTACTTAAGATAGCAGGTATGCTGTTCTGCTGATGATATCATATTGCTGTCTTTTGAAGATATGTATGTTTAATGAGGATAACAGGTATGGCGTTACTTACGATAACAGGTATCCTGTCTACGCAGAAAACAGGTATTGCTACCTACTGAATATAACAGGTATGCTGTTCCTACTTAATAAAACATTAGCTATCTACTGAAGAAAACAGATATGAGGCTATCTACTAAGATTAACATGTCTGTTTCTACTTTTTCTTCTTCTGATGCCAGTATGTGTCTTCTGACTAAGCAGTATGATGCCGTCTAGCTGGCGATAACCTATTGTGTCTACTGACACACGTATGATCGTCTTACTTGATAAACAGGGGTACACTACTGAGTTATAGCAGGCTATACTGACGAAAGAAGCTATGATCACCTTCTAATAACAGGTATGCCTACTGAGGATAGACATGTATGCTGTCAACTGAAGATAACAGGTGTGCTGTCTACGGAATAGAGCAGTGTGCTCTGATGAAAACGGGTATGCTGTCTACCTGATGATCCCAGGTGGGCTGTCTACTGTCGGTATGATCGTGTACTGATGACAGCAGGTATCCTGTCTACTGAAGATAACAGGTATGGCTGTCACTGAATAAAACACGTATTTGCTATCTACTGAAGATTAACATGTCTGCTTTCTACTTTCTCTACTTACGATAGGCATATGCTGTCTTCGTGACTACATCAAGTAATGCCGTCAACTGTCCCGCGATAACAGATATGTTGTCTACTGACAGCACATATGTCATCTACTGATAACAGGACACTACTGATGTAGCAGGTCTACTGACGAAGAAGCTATTATCACCTCTAATAAAGGTATGCTCTACGTTAGGATAACTGGTATGCTGTCACTGAAGATAACAGGCGTGCTGTTCTACCGAGAGAAGCAAGTTGCTCTATGAAAACGGGTATGGCCGTCTACTGAGATACCAGGTGTGCTGCTACGTCGGTATGATCTTGTACGTTATGCAGCAGGTATGCTTTTTACTGAAGATAGCAAATGCGCTGTCTACTGAAGAAACAGGTATGCAGCTATTGAACATACAATACCTATCTTCTGAAGATAACAGGCGTGCTCTCTACTTACGATAACAGGTAATGCTGTATACGGTGCTTCTGACGACAGCACGTAGGCTATCACTGGTGATAACCAGCTATCCGTTTTTGTTTTTTTCCCCCCCCCACCCCCCCCCCCCCCCCCCCCCCCCCCCCCCCCCCCCCCCCCCGCCCCCCCCCCCCCCCCCCCCACCCCCCCCCCCCCCCCCCCCCCAACTTTGACGGATAGCAGGTATGCTGTCTCCTGATGAAAAGAGTGTGGCTGTCTACTGAAGGAAAACGGGTGTGCTGGGTCTACGGAAGCATACGGGTGTGGCTGACTACTGAAGCATACGGGTGTGCTGTCTTATGAAGCAAATGGGGTGTGTCTGTCTCTGATATAACAGGTATGCTGTCTTCTTCTGATGACAGCGGTACTACTGGCGATTACGCAGGTAACTACTGTCGATTTATGCTCGCTACTGACGAAAACAATTATGCTGTCTACTGAGGATAAACAGGCGTGGTGTCTACTGACGATAGCAGGTATGTTTATACTGAAGATGCATGTTCTGTCTCCTGAAGATAACGTGTATGTTTGTACGCTGGGCGGTAACAGGTATGTCTACTGGCGATATAACATGGATAACAGTTCTTCTGCTGTCCTACTGTCGATAACAGGTGTGCTAGTCTTCTGTGGTGTATGATAGGTCTGCTGTCTACTGCAGATAGCAGGTGCTGTGCCTGATAATAACGGGTATGTTGGTACTGAATATAGGTAGTGGCCTGTAACTGCTGTGATGATAGGGTTATGCTGTCTACTGAAGATAACAGGTGCGTCCCCTGAGGAAAACAGGCGTGGGCTTTCTAATCGGTAACAAGTATTCCGGCTACTGATATACCTGGTATGATTATCTACTGATGGTAACAGTTGGTGTTGGTAGAGGTATGCTGTCTATTTAATATACAGACTACTGATGCTGTCTACTGAAGAAGCACATGTTATCTACTACAGATAACAATGTATGTTCATCTGATAACAGATATACTGTCTACTGACGATAGCAGGTTCGCTGTCGAAACAAGTTTGCTGTCTACTGAAGATAGCAGGTATGCGGTCAGACGAACATGTTCGTTCTATTGCAGATAACAGGTATCTCCTCTAACCTACGACAGTAGTTAGTCTATCTTCTGAAGAAAAGTAATGTTTTTTGGCAATAACAGGTATGCTAACGAAGGTAACATATGGTTTCTTACTGAAGGACAACCGGTGTGCTTTCTTATGACGATAGCAGTTGCTGTCTACTACGTATGCCAAATATGATATCTACTTATAACGTTATGGTCTATAAGATAGGTGGTAATCTATCTCTACTGCAGATAACCGCTATGCGGTCAACGAAGATAAAAATATATGCTGTCTATTGAAGATAACGTATGCTATTTACTGAAGATAACATTTATCCTGTCTACTGAACAGTAGCAGGTGGCTGTCTACTACAAATAACAGGTATGCTTTCACTGACACTTCGAAGATGACAGGTATGCGGTCTTCTGAGAATAAAGATATGCTGTCTCTGAAACGGGTGTGCTTTCCCTATTGATAGCGAGTATGCCGCTCATACTACAATAGCAGGTATGCTGCTACTGATGATAACAAGTCTGCTGTCTACTGAATAATTGGTACACGGTCTACTGAACATGTACACCGCGAATCTCTACTGAAGATAATGTATGCTGTCTACGAACGCTAACATGTATGGGCTGTTACTGGCAGATGGTGGCTGTCTACTGAATATAGACAGGTATGCGTTTAGCTGAAGAAAAACTATATTGTGTACTAATATAACAAGTAATGCTGTCTACTGTACAGGTATGATTTCTAATTAAGATAACAGGTAAACGGTCTAATGACGATAACAGCTTTGCTACCTACTACAATCGCAGGTAATGACTAGCAGGTGTTTTCTACTGATGATAGCAGGTTATGTCTACTGAAGATAGTTGGTCAAATGCTTTCTACTTAAGATAACATGTAACGTCTAATTTACTATGCAAGCTGTTGCTAACCTACTGACACTAGCAGGTATGAATACAGGTGTGGTTTTATATACTGAGATAGGCAAGGTATGTCTACTGACTATTGCCCTGTATGCTTTCAATAGATAACAGGTAAACGGTCTAATGACATAGCAGCTGTGCTACCCCTACTGACAATAGCATGTATGAATACAGGTGTGGTTTCTACTGATGATACAGTATGTCCTACTGCGATTGCATACGTATGCTTTCTAATTAAGATAACAGGTAAACGGTCTATAAGATAGCAGCTGTGGTCTACCCGTACTGAAATAGCAGGTTTAATAGCCGTTGTGTTTTCTACTGATAAAAAAATATGCAGGTATTCTAACTTACGATTGCACGTATGCTTTCTAATTAAGATAACAGGTAAACGGTCTAATGAAAGATAGCAGCTGTGCTACCTACTGACACTGGGTATTAAAATCAGGTGTGTTTATTCTACTGATGATGCAGGTATGTCTACTGGACGATTGCAGGTATAGCGTCTTCTAACGTAGAAGGTATACTGTCTCTCGATTGCAAGTATGGGCTGTCTACTTTCGCAGCAGTATGGCTGCCCGCTGTTTTCTTAGGGGCGGTTGAAGTGTGCTTTCTATTGAAAGATAAGGAGGTATGCTGTTTTCTTTCTGCCGACAGCAATATGCTGTCTACTGGCGACAACAGCTATGCTGTCGCACTGACTAAATTAATAAGTACGAGGCGTAAATATTGAGTGTAAAAGGTCGTCTACTCTGCACTAACTGGCGACAACAGCTATGCTTTCCACTGACGTAGCAGTATGCTTTTCTACATATCGTAATGTGAGCGCAACAAAGTCGTATCTACATTGTCATGATTTTACAGGAGAAGCATGGTTTGTGTTTTATTCTTTTTGTGACTTTTCAATGACCATAATTCTTACACACGATTAAATTTATTTTAAAAATATTTTGGGAGATTTTTTTACTTATACAACCTTTTTAAAGACCATCGCTTACAAGAAATTAGGCCTAATTAGGCCTACTAACCTTCTGCATAAATTGAGCCCTTATACTTTGAAATATAGTGTTAAATTAATGCGTATCTTTACTTTGTTTGTAATTAATAAGTACTGAGCGTAATATTGATTGGTAAAAGGTCGTCTACTCGCGACACTGCTAGCTATCCCTGACTATAGCATGTATGACTTTCTCCTGAAGATAACAGGTGTGCTTTCTTCTGACGGGACAGCAGATATCGTCATGTGAGCGCAACAAAGTCGTTCTTCTCATTTTCATGATTTTACGGAGAAGAGAAACATTTTTGTGTTTTATTCTTTTGTGACTTTCAAATGACAATCATTATTACACACGATTAAAATTTATTTTTTAAAATATCTTATAACTATTTAATTTCCCACTTAAGTCGAAATAATTAGAACTCTAAGAAGAATAGGCTATAAAATGGCGTAACTGTACACATGATTCCCGTGTCGTGCAAACAAAGGTCGTATCTACCAGTTACGACTTGTCTGCCACGAACACGGGAAATTGATTTTGAGTGCAACAAAGTCGTATCTGCACATAATTAGGCCAAGTAGCCTAATAACTCTGCAATAATGAGCCTTATACTTGAAATATATTGTAATACTTATGCGTATTCCTTTACTTTTGTAAATGATAGTACTGAGCGTAATATGAGTTGGGAAAAGGTCGTAACCTACATTTTTGAATGTTTTAAGGTTTTTTGTGCCGAAAATTAGCATAAATGCATTAAATTTGATAAAATAATGAAATTGTTCTTTTCACAAAATATTTGGGAGATTTTTTACTTATACAACTTTTAAAGGACCATCGCTTTACAAGAAATTAGGCCTAATTAGGCATAATTAGCCTAATAACTCTGCATAAATGGCCTCATACTTGAAATATATGTAAATTATGCGTAGTCATTTACTTTTAAATTAATTAAAGTAGGGCGTAATATTGAGTGGGAAAAGGTCGTCGCCCGTACACTCCATTTTTTGATGTGTTTTAAGGCTTTTTGTGCCGAAATTAGCAATAAATTAGCATAAATTTGATAAAATAATGAAATTGTTCTTTAACAAAATATTTTGGGCGATTTTTACTTATACACCTTTTTAAAGGAACCCAGCGCTTTACAAGTATCTAACATATAACTAAGGGGCAAACACCACTTTTTATGTCAACCACAATGGGATGCTGTCAAAGGTTGTGTGGTATCAACGTGTTCAGGGGATCTCCCATAAAAACTTCTAGGTGGACAACCCTGAAAATATGCTATGCAAAACAAATGGCGGTATTTTTAAAAAATGCTGCCCATTTTTTAAACTAGTTATGACCATTCCACCCACAGGGTACAGCGATGTTGTGATTTGTGAATAAACCTAGGTTTTGGGGATCCATTGGTGCAATCAATGCTACACATATAACTGAAATATTACGATTGGCGGCCATCCCCATAAAAAACTATTTTGAAAATTATCTAGAGCCCACATATACAATTAGAGTTGTGATTTTGGTGGCTTATCCCAGGTTTCTGAGGTCTTAGAATCCGTTGGCAGCAAGTGCAAAATTTATCACCTCTACAAATTTATCCAAATGGCTGCCAAAAAATGGTGCCAAAGGTTGGAAATGCAATTTTTAGGGAAACCTTGAATTTTACGGTTGCCCTACAGAAATGTGTAAATAGTTAATTCAATTGTTTCATTGTCAAAAAAGTACAAATTTGATAAGATAAGTAAATGCGAATGGTTCTATACTTAGCAGATTATTAAAAAATCCTGTTTGGATTCAAAGTGTTCATGTTGGTGCAGTATTGAATATTAATTTAAGGCGTATTCTTCTCCTTTCAGTACCCGAATCCTGGAGAATCAGAAGTGACATGTAAGAAGAAGGTGGCATGAATCTGTAGCATCACATTCTGGATTGAAGAGGACTAGTCCCAGTAACAAATTATAATGACTGTAAATGACCAGTACTGCGCCACATTAGCGGAAGATTAGGTCCAGTCAACCACGCGCACAACAAAACCTATTGGTAGGCCAATTTAAAGCAAGCTCTAGTTGGTATACGGGCATCCAGAAAACAAATATCTTTAAACAAAGGCTTTAATGTGGTGATGAAACATGTGCGTTATGACCATAATAATTATTGTATATATAGAAACGTAAGCTTTGCTTGATCCAGTCATGCCTCACTGAACACCACAGATTTGAAAATGTCATGTCAAAACTCACATTAAAGTGTTTGTGTGGGTTATGGAATGCTTATTTTGTGACTTATCGGAAGCAGTGGTCTTATCTGTTGTTTTGTCATTTGCCTTTGATGAAGATCCTGTAGGATCGAAACGACAAGCCCCACAGTCACTCCAGGCTATTTTTGGTGGAGAAGCCAAGTTGTTAACAGCATTTACTTATTTTTTATCTGGCAAAACAGGTGGAAAGATTTATGGCCAAATTATTAACTGTTTTCATTGTTAGGTTGTGGAGAAAGCAGTTGGCAACACTGCCATTACTTTCTTTTTTTATCTGGCAAAGGTGGAAAGATTATGCCAGATAAACTGCTTTCATTGTTAGGTTATGTGATTAAAAAAAATCTACTTGAGGAATTAGGCCAATTCAATGGTTAAAATACATTCATCCTTCAAACATTAGGTATTTATGCAAGATAGAGAGAAATGGACTTGTACTATCCGACACCTTACATTGGTCAAAACCCATTTCAATACAGGATGTGCATTTGCCATCAACTTCAGCACGAGGCACGAGACTTCAGAAGAAGGCAAACTTTTGTCGAGTGGCTATGGGATCGTTGTCAGATAGACGCAGATTTTAGGATTTCATGTTGGTGATACTTGAAGCAGGTGTTTTTAGAAAATTGATGTTACAACCACAGTCTGCATTGGAAATGTCCCAGCTGGGAACCCTCGGTTTTAAGTTTGCTACAACATGAGTCGATGGAGAAACTTAGTCTGGATACTTCTCTGTGGCAATGGAGGGGAGTCCGTAACCTGACCCATCTGACACACATTTTTCTGACAAAAAGTATGAATCGGGAAACTTTTAACGACCAAACCTGTGTTTATCCCTGAGAGTTCCATTAAGTGTGTCAGAAAACAGTGTGCCAGATGAGTCAGGGTATGGAAACGTTCCGCAATGGAAGAGTATTTGGCTTACTGTTTAGGGCACGTGCTGTTCCAGTGGATTGAGGCGCTCGCCCCGCGCAATTCCAAAGGTCGTGGGTTCGAGCCACACTGCGGCCAACGTGTTGTGCCCTTGAGTAAGGCGGATTCACATTAATCTCTCTCCACCCAGGTACTAGGTGTATAAATGGGTAACAGCATTATTCAATGCTGGGAAAGTAACAGACTCGCTGTCGCGGGTTGAGTGGCGAACCCCCCACAGCAAACATAATCCAGGAGGAGTCTGGCCCAGACGCTAAGGAAAGAGAGGTGGGACATCAGCGGCACGAGCTGCTCGCACGAAGACTTTTACCTTGTTGATCGAAAAGTCAATGGCAAGTTATCTCCAGATGACTAACCCACGATGCTGTGCTGCATTGAACTGACATTTCTCTATGGGCAAACCAAAGTATGGTGTCTTCTGATATTTGTGGTGGCCACAGGGATGATATACTGCCCAAAGAGTATTGCTATCAAAAATCGCATACCTTAACTTTTTTTTTAACCAAAACGAGTTGTATAGCCTGAAATCATACTGTGAATGGCCCGCAACGTCCCTGATGGAAGTCACATGATATTTGAAAAAAAAAGTTTACACAGTCACGCATAACCTTCAGATTTGCGAACCTTACTACAATGAGGGAAGTCTAAACATGATGATCCTTCAATGGCATGACGGGCTGGGGGGTGGCATGGGAGGGTGTTGCCAGACTTTGTATGAAAGAGAGGGCAGACATTTTGAAGGTGTTGGAGGATAATTCAGATTAGTACTAAAAACAAAGAAAGAGTTAACTGTTTAAAATGAAACATTTTTAATGCTTATAAACATTCGACGAAACGAAACAGGCTCAGTGCAACCCATTGGAGTACACGCTTATTCCGCAGTAGTTATTAAAACGTGTGATAATGGAATAAATATAAGCATGTAATGCCATGGGTACATGAGGCATGTATTCGTGTTCTTTCGGTTCGTCGAATATCATAAGCCCCATTTTAAAAAAAGGTAACGTTATCTTTATGCCCGAACTGTCACAAATGAGTTTTGAATACCCCATTTTTAAAAGCCATGGTTGTTCAATGAGGCATGAATGGAGAAACCATGACAGGTCACGACTTAAGCATTAATATTGCAATACAGTGGCTATGGCAGCAATTGTGACGGCCAATTTGCAGCGGTAATGATGGCCATGTATGAACCGATTGCTCTAATGGATTCTCTGACCCCGCCAATTTGGCTATAGCCACACAAAATCACAAAACTCTCTGCACCTTGTGGGCCGAGATCGAGATATTGTAAAATAGTATTAAGTGGCAGCCATTTTGAACAAAAAATGGCTGCCCCATATTAGGTGAATAACATTAATTGTGGTAATTCGATTGCACCAAGAATTCAGTGACCGCAGAAAATGAGTATAGTCACAAAGATCACAACTTTTGTCATTGTGGGTGAAATGTGTCAAACTAGCTTTGAATGGCGGCCATTTTGAAAGAAAATGACTGCATATTTAGTAGATTACATTTAAGCGTTGTAAGCTTGATGCACCAGGATAATGACCCAAAAAAAAAACTTAGGTTTAGCCACAAAATCCAACTCTATGACAGGGTGGCTTGAGATATGGTCAACTAATTGAAAATGCGGCCCTTTTGAAAATTGCCTCCATTGTGTTAGGAAGCATATTTTCAGGGTTGTCCCAAAGAATTGAAGGGAAGTCCCTGCTGAACACAATGATACCACACAACTTTGACAGCATTCCATGTCAGGTAAAACCATTGGCCCACCTGGGTAAATACCTGTTTTCCGTGTCGTTGCAAGAAGAAAACCAGGGGCAAGAACGTCGTATCTACCAGTTACGACTTTGTTGCACTCAACAGGCCATCATTTTGAGTGCAACCAAAGTCGCCCCCCATATCTACACCTAAATAGCCTATTTATCTTAATAACCTCTCAATAAATTGAGGACTGTGACCTGAAATGTTTTTCAAATTAAGCGCAATGAGTAATTTTCAATATATATAATAACTCAATTGTTCACTCACATGACGATAAGTTGTCTACTTAAAGCTAATAGGTGCATTACTGAAGATAACAGGTACGTTGCCTACTGAAGATAATATGTATGCTATCTAAAGCAGATAAACAAGCATGCCATCATATTTAAACATAAACAGGTCTGAGTCTACTGAAAATAGCAGGTGCCGTCTAATGAAGATAACAGTATGCTTTCTACTGGCGACTGAAGATAACAGGTGATGGCTACTAAAGATTACGGGTAAAATGTCGAATGACGATAGCAAGTATATGATAACAGGTGGTGTGATCATCTACTGTACGAGGTATGCTGTCTGAGGACGATATCAGGTATGATGTCTACTACCATAACAGGTATGCTGTCTACTGAGATAGCAGATATGATTCTACTGAAGATAGTAGCTGCAGGTCTACTGGATAGACAACTTGTATGCTCTGTTACTGAAGAGAAGAATATACGTACTGAAGATAAGATATGCTGTCTACTGAAGTAAAAAACAAGGTGTTGCTATCTGGCGAAGAGAACCAGGATTGCTGGGAAAGAGTTCCATAGGTACCCCCTACATTTAAGGAAACAAATTATATTTTTTATGGCCTACGCTAACAAAACCCCCTAACCCTAAGACACAAAAATAAAAAAATTAATTTGTTACATGTAGAACTTTGATGGGGTGCATATGGAACTCTTGCCCCGATTGCTGGTCTAATGAAGATACCAGGTATAGCTATTTAAATGAAGATAGGTGTGCTGTCTGTCTAATGAGATAGAGGTATCTATCTCATAGAGATGACAGGTAAATGTTAATGACGACAGCAGGTGGATGTCTACTGACAATATCAAGGTATGACGTCTACTTAAGATAGCAGGTATGCTGTAGTTGCTGATGCTAGCAAGTATGCCGTTCTACTGAAAGAAGATAATAGGTACGCTGTCTACTGAAGACACTAACACGTTTGCTGTTGACTGAAGATAACGTTGCTGGTCTAATGAAGATATCCTGTATGTTGTCTACTGGGATAAGGGGTAGCCGGTGTTGTACTTACGATAAAAGGTATTCCTGTCTACTGAAGAAAACAGGTATTGCTTCTACGGAAGATAAAAGGTATACGGTCCTACTGAGAAAAAAAAAGGTAGATATCTACTGAAGATAAAAGATATGCTGTCTACTGAAGAAAACAGGTGTGCTATCTCCTGAAGGATAAACCAGGGTATGCTGTTACTTAAGAATAAGAAAACAAGAGCTATCTACTGAAGATAACACGGTAAATGTCTACTGAAGGAACACATGGTATGCTTCTACTGAAGGATACAGGTATCTGTCTAATGAAGAAAAACAGGTATGCTATTACTGAAGAGGATAACAGGTATGCTGTTACTGAAGAAACAGATATGCTATCTACTGAGTAAGGGTCAGCTGCTACTGAACAACTCTCTATACGAGTGCCAGTATGTTGTCTTCTGACGACAGCACGTATGCGGTTCTACTGGCGCGATATAACAGATATGTTTGTTTACGTGACAGAACCCGTATGATTAATCTACTGAGAACAGGTACACTAATGATGATAGCAGGTATGCCGTCTCTGACAAGTGCAGGTATGCCTTCATAACTAGCAGATATGCCGTCTACTACGATAAAGTCGTAGCGGGTGCTGATGAAAACAAGTATGTTGTCTGCCGCAGCAGATAAGAGTATTCCGTTCATTGAACACCATAACAGTACTAGGGCCTATAGCGAGTACAGGTATGCTCTCTACTGAGGATAACATGTATGCTGTCAACTGGAAGATAACAGATGATCTGTAACTGAAGATAACAGATATGCTTCTTCGACGATAGCAGGTATGCTGTCGCTGCAGATAAACACAGGTACGCCTTATAATGAAGGATAACATGCTGCTGTCTACTGCAGGAAAATGTATTCCGTTTATTGACATAACAGGTACTATGGCGATTACAGGTGTGCTCTTCTTCTACGATAGCATGTATGATGTCTACTGAGATACACATGTATGCTGTCAATAAAGGATAACAGGTTGATTACTTGAAGAGAGCAAATATACTGTCTACTGAAGAAAATGTATGCTGCCTACTGAAGATAACAGGTCCGCTGTCTACTGAAGATAAAATGTACGCTGTATACTGAAGGTGTATGCTGTGTACTGAAGGTACCGGGTATGCTGTCTACTTAAGTATGCTGTCTACTGATGACAGCAGGTATGCTACCTACTGAAGATAACAGGGATGCTGTCTACTGACGATAGCAAGTATGCTCTCTACCGACGATAGAAGCTATGATCATCTGCTAATAACAGGTAAGCTCTACGGAGGATAACATGTATGCTGTCAACTGAAGATAACAGGTGTGCTGTCTACAGAAGAGAGCAAGTGTGCTGTCTACTGAAGAAAACAGGTATGCAGTCTACTGAATATAACAAGTACGCTGTCTTCTGAAGATAACGGGTATGCTCTCTACTTAAGATAACATGTATGCTGTCTACTGAAGATAACAGGTACACTCTCTTCTGACGACAGCCGGTATGCTGTCTGATGGCGATAACAGCTTTGCTGTCAACTGACGGATAGCAGGTATGCTGTCTACTGAAGAAAACGGGCATGTTGTCTACTGAAGCAAACGGGTGTGCTGTCTACTAAAGATAACAGGTATGCTGTCTTCTAATGTCAGCAGGTACTACTGTTGATTACAGGTATGCTGTCCACTGAGGATAACAGGTGTGTTGTCTACTGACGATAGCAGGTATGCTGTCCACTGGCGATAGCAAGTATGCTGTCTACTAACGATAACAGGTATGCTGCCTACTTACGATAGCAAGTATACTGTCCGCTGTCTACTGAAGCATACTGGTGTGCTGTCTACTGAAGCAAACGGGTGTGGTGTCTACTGAAGATAACGGGTATGCTCTCTACTGACGATAACATATATGCTGTCTACTGAGGATAACAGATGTACTGTCTATTGACGATAGCAGGTATGCTGTCTACTGAAGATAACATGTATTCTGTCTACTGAAGATACGTTGTATGCTGGCGATAACAAGTATGTCTACCGGCGATATAACAGGGATAACAGTTCTGCTGTCTACTGAAGATAACAGGTGTGCTATCTACTGCAGTTATGATAGGTATGCTGTCTACTGAAGATAACGGGTATGCTGTCTACTGACGATAGCAGATATGCTGTCCACTGAAGAAAACAGGCGTGCTTTCTAATCGTAGCAAGTATGCCGTCTACTGACAATACCTGGTATGATTATATACTAATGGTAACAGGTGTGTATGGTAGGTATGCTGTCTACTAACAATAGCAGGTATGCTCTTCGCTGTCTACTGAAGAAAACGGGTGTGCTGTCTACTGAAGATAACATGTATGCGGTCTTCTGACGACAGCATGTACTATTGCCGATTACATGTATGATTTCTACTGACGATAGCATGTTTGCTGTGTACTGAAGATAACAGGTGTGCTGTCAACTGAAGATAGCAGGTGTGCTGTCTACCGAAGAGAGCAAGTATGCTCTCTACTGATGGAAACGGGTATGCTGTCTACTGAGGCGAGCAGGTGTGCTGTCTACTGACGGCATGATCATGTACTGACGATAACAGGTATGCTGTCTACTGAAGATAGCAAATATGCTTTCTATTAAAGAAAACAGGTACGCTGTCTACTGGAGATAACAGGTGTGCTCTTTAATGAAGATAACAGGTATATTGTCTTCTGACGACAGCAGGTATGCTGTCTACTGGCGATAACAGCTATGCTTCAACTGACGATAGCAGGTATGCTGTCTACTGAAGATAATAGGTGCAGTCTACTAAAGATAATATGTAAACTGTCTTATGACGATAACAGGTGTGCTGTCTACTAAAGATAGCAAGTACGCTGTCGTCTGACGATAACAGGTATGATCATCTACTGATAACAGGTATACTGTCTACTGACGGGTGCAGGTATGCTGTCTAATGACGATAGCATGTATGCCGTCTATCATGATAACAGGTATGCCTTCCTACCGATGATAGCAAATATGCTGTCTACTGAAGATAATAGGTGCAGTCTACTGAAGATAAGGTATGCTGTCTGCTGAAGAAAACAAGTGTGCTATCTGCGGAATATAACAGGTATGCTGTCTACTTCGATAGCAGGTATGCTCTCTACTGAAGGTAAGAGGTACGTTGTCTACTGAAGATAACATGTATGCTATCTACTGCAGATAACAGGTATGCCGTCTACTGAACATAAGTTTGCTGTGTACTGAAGATAACAGGTGTGCTGTCAACTGAAGATAGCAGGTGTGCTGTCTACCGAAGAGAGCAAGTATGCTCTCTACTGATGGAAACGGGTATGCTGTCTACTGAGGCGAGCAGGTGTGCTGTCTACTGACGGCATGATCATGTACTGACGATAACAGGTATGCTGTCTACTGAAGATAGCAAATATGCTTTCTATTAAAGAAAACAGGTACGCTGTCTACTGGAGATAACAGGTGTGCTCTTTAATGAAGATAACAGGTATATTGTCTTCTGACGACAGCAGGTATGCTGTCTACTGGCGATAACAGCTATGCTTCAACTGACGATAGCAGGTATGCTGTCTACTGAAGATAATAGGTGCAGTCTACTAAAGATAATATGTAAACTGTCTTATGACGATAACAGGTGTGCTGTCTACTAAAGATAGCAAGTACGACTCCACTGGTCGTCTGACGATAACAGGTATGATCATCTAATGATAACAGGTATAGTCTACTGACGGGTGCAGGTATGCTGTCTAATGACGATAGCATGTATGCCGTCTATCATGATAACAGGTATGCCTTCCTACCGATGATAGCAAATATGCTGTCTACTGAAGATAATAGGTGCAGTCTACTGAAGATAAGGTATGCTGTCTGCTGAAGAAAACAAGTGTGCTATCTGCGGAATATAACAGGTATGCTGTCTACTTCGATAGCAGGTATGCTCTCTACTGAAGGTAAGAGGTACGTTGTCTACTGAAGATAACATGTATGCTATCTACTGCAGATAACAGGTATGCCGTCTACTGAACATAAGTTTGATTTGTACTGAAAATAGCAGGTGTGATGTCTACTGAAGATAACAGGTATGCTTTCTACTAGTGACAGCGGGTATGCTATCTATGAAGATAACATAAATTATGTCTACTCGTGATAACAGCTATGTATTACTAAAGATAACAGGTTTAAACTGTCTAATGACGATAGCAGATGTGCTGTCTACTTATGATAGCAAGTATGCTGTCCATTGACAATACCAGGTATGCTGTCTACTGATAATAATAATAATAATAGTAATGAGATTTCTATAGCGCCTTTTACACAAGTAGACAAAGCGCTGTTGCCTGTTATTACGCTGCCATCAGGAAATGGTCACAATCATTTCGCTTCACCTAGGCCGGCAGCTGGCCAAGCGCACAATCCTATCAGCACTTAGATTGTAATATTCCCCATAACAGCTCCCCAGATTTCGCTTGGGTGGACAAGGCAATTGAGATTAAGTATCTTGCCCAGGGACACAAACACGTTGACCACAGTGGAGCTCGAACTCACGATTTTAACGGTCTAATGATCACGAGCCTGCACTTTTCCACTGGATCACACGTGCTCTCGTGCTCTGCGGTTGCAGGTATGCTGTCTAAGGACGATAACAGATATGCCGTCTACTACGATAACAGGTATGTTGGTTACTGATAGTAAGTATGCTGACTACTAAAGGTAATAGGTGCAGTCTTCTGAAATAATGTATGCTGTCCCTACTGACGAAAAGTTACTACTGCGGAAGATAACAAGGTAGAGATATATTGGAAGATAACAGGTATTGTGCTGTTTACTACAGAAACATGTATGCTGTGTACTGGAAATACATGTATATATGTTGTATGCGGCGATAACAGGGATAACAATTTCTGCTGTTACTGAAGATAACAGGTATGCTTTCTACTGCAGTTAAAAAGGTACTCTTTTCACTGACCATAACAGGTACGCTGTCTACTGACAATAACAGGTATTCTGTCTACTAATCCAGGTGTTCTTTCTACTGATGATCACAGGTATGCTTTCTACTGCCGTCATTTTGGATGCTGTCTAACTAATGATAGCAAGGTGCTAATGACGATAGCTTGTATGATCTATACTGATGATAAGAGGTATGCTGCCTACTGAAGGTAACATGTGTGGGCTTCTACTGAAGAAAAACAGGTGTGCTAATCGGCTAAGATGGTTATCCCTGTCTACTGATGATAGCAGGTATGATACCTATTGAAGAGCCACACAGGGAGCTGTCTCTACGAAAGCAGTATGCTCCCTACTGACGATAGAAGCTATGATCATCTGCTATTCTGCTCTCGTGCTGAGGATAACATGTATGCTGTCAACTGACGATACCGGTGTGCTGTCTACCGAAGAGAGCAGGTGTGCTCTTACTGTTTGAAGAGAGCAGGTGTGCTGTATACTGATGATAACAGGTGTGCTTACTACTGATGGTATGATCGTGTACGACAGAAGGTATGCGTCTACTTAAGATAGCAGATGTGCTGTCTACTGAAGAAAAAGGGTTTGCTGTCTACTGAAGTGAACAGATCCGCTGTCTACTGAACAGAACATGTACGCTCTCTACTGAAGTTAACAGGCAGCTCTCTACGCACGATAAGAGGTATGCTGTCTACTTACGATTACCAGGCTGCTGTCTAATGAAGATACCAGGCATGGCGTCTACTGAAGATAACATGTTGTATAGTGACGGCAGCTGGTGATAACAGGATGTTTACTGGCAATAACGGGATAGGTTATGTGTCTACTGAAGATAACAGGTGTGCTATCTCTGCAGTTGACCAGGTACGCCGTCTATCTGAAACAGAAACAGGTATGCGTCTACTAAAACAATTGGTGTGCTGCTACTGAGATAACAAGTATGCTTTATAAATGCGACACTGGGTAGCATACTGTCTACCAACGATAGCAAGTGTGCTTCCTAATGACGATAGCTTTGTGATCATCTACTGACGATAAAAGGTATGTTACCTACTGACAATAGCAGGTTGCTGTCTTCCGAGATAACAGGTATGCTCCTACTGAAGATAACAGTTAGGCCTATCTGTCTACTAACTATAAGTATTGCTGTTTGCTGACGATAACAAGTATGATACGCATGATATGAATCATATATAACGCTAAGAGGTGATGACTGTTACTAACGATAGACAGAATATGCTGTCTACTAACGATAGCAGATATGCTGCGACTAAAGATAGCAAGATATGCTGTCTACTGAAGATGCAGGTATGCTGTCTACTGAGGATAACAGTGATGTCTACTGGCGGTAACATGATGCATCTACCGGCGATAGCAAGGTATTCTGTCTACTGAGATACCAGTTTTCCGTCTACTGTCTTGTTCATTGCTTCTAACGCCTTTGCCTGCTCCTACAATTCCGAGTTGGCGCTCCTCCTGTTCCAGACATCACAACTAGCACTCCAACCATGTCCCCATTGGAAAGAATGCCTAGGATAACCTTGAATCGTTATGAGACTATAATCCTGAACTAATGACCGTAGATATGGAAAACTATACTTTTAATCCTCATGACGATATGAATAAGTTTGTGTAGGTTTCAAAACAATTAGACCTTTTTTACTTTTAACCCCCTGTACAAAACTTTCCCCCATTTTTTTACATGTTCCCCATTGTGGATTTTTCCAGACTTTTGACTCATTATTTTGACAATTTAGAAGAATAATAACACAAAAATTGTTTCTGTTGCATTTTTCACATTATAGCCATTATTGTGAGCACTTTTTATACACAGTCTATGGCGTGTGCAATAATCATTGACGCAAATAAAATCGGCAATGGTTGTGTTGTACCCTAACTAAAACGCGCGCGGCGACTACCGGCACTGCAAGGCGATAAATTATCGCGCATTTCATGTAATAATTTTACTTCCGGTAAAAACACAGCTAATTTGTACAGCTAATTTTGAAATGTTTTACGGTCCTGCGCGAGTTTGTGAAGATCTGTAAGTCATTATGTTTAAGATTAAAGATACATGTGTACTAAACACATTGGGTACGATAAAATTTAAAATATTGATACTAAATTTAAAAAAAAAGCGTTTGCAGGCTTGAAAACGGGTGGAAAATGGCAAGGTCGCTATCGGGAAAAAAATATATATTTTCTTGGATGCAAAAAGTTGCCACTTCAGTTCGAAATATCGCTTTCAAAACAGGTATATTTACGTGTATTTCAATGGGGCAGTTGTTTACTGGTGTGACCTATTTGAACACATAATGCGTGTGCGCACGTAAGTTAGAGAAATCCTTGTTTTCGCCCATAAAATGTCATTTTTTACTGAAATATAAAACATACAAATCAGAATAATAAATCAAGATTTAAAAAACAAAATCTCGGTATGGCATAGCCTATACTGTGGTGCGTAGAATGTGAAACTTTTTGTTCATAAATCGGGTAGGCTTGGGCTAGGCCCCGTGGCTATAGGCCTATACCTAATGAATTTGATATGGGTTCAACATTGTAATAATAATAAAATAATTATTTTTTTCCTTTCTTGACCAATGACCCTCCTTAAATCAAGTTCCCATGGGGCTAATGGAAATATTCTGGTTCAATGCCTAGTCCAATTAGTATGTTTTAATATACTTTTTATCCCATCTCTCTAAGATAAAATCGTTTTTGAGAAATCCTTGACACAACGATGACATGTCGTTAAAATTTGCTTTGTAGATATCGGCAATTTTGTCTAGAAAC
>JAMKCH010015365.1:0-55985 GCA_023653785.1 Ophioderma brevispina | reverse complement strand
GTTTTTGTTTTGTCTGTTTAGCTGTGTTTTTTTGTTTTATTTTTACAAGTTGTCATTAGAAATTGCTAAAGTAATTGTTGTGGCGTGCTTTTGGCCACCAATTTTGGAGCACATTGCCAGTGTGTTGCGTTGGATTAGCTTCCATAGTATTGATCATAAAGCATGTGTCTATGCCAGGTGCAAAGTTGGAATAATACTGTGTTGTCGAGGCCCAATGTAAAAAGAGATATGAGTCCGCCCGAACATAGTCCCGGGCTCCATAGACGACAAGGGAAAAAACGTGAAACTAATGGTGGCTTGAAGTCCCCTATTCCTTATCGCTGTAGGTGGACCACGAATATGGGCGTAAAATCAAACGGGTCAATTTGGACAGAGGTGGAAATTTCCCCAGTTTTTGAGGCAGATTTTCCTCCGGTTTAGTTGGCTTGATGCAGATTTTTCACTGGTTGGAGTGAAATTTTCCAGTGAGCAGAAAGGATGCCAAAACAAGGCCTGATTTAGCATGATTTCCAGCTGGGGTGCAACCTAGCCATCCCCGCCTCCGCTGTTACGCTACTGTGTAGGAGACTGACGGACAATAAAAACTTTCTACACCTGCCTAACCTAAATTCAGATTTTCTAGGTTTTGGCCTAGAATTGTCACAAACCCCCTTACTTCAGAATTGTTTTTGAATTTACAAAATGACTTAAAGAGATATAATGTGTTTTTCAAATTGATGTCAAACGTATTGTCCTCAATGCCACACAAAACACCAGGAACCCATCCAGGTACGTAGCGATAATAATTTTAATCTGTATCAGAAAACATCTTTATTGAACCATCAAAACCAATCGTTTATTATTTCCTGAAATAATGTTTTACCAGTAAGAAGCAATGAATATGCTTGTTAATGAGATGCATACGTGGAAGTATTGCTTCATTATTGATTGTGTTTTATGATTATTTTTGGTTATTATTATTATTTAATTACTGGTTGGAGTATCCATATTCATCAATTTAATTCAAGGCACTAATCAGATATATTTAAACAAGAACTCTAAACAATAGATTAAAAAACTGAATGTGCAATGTCTGTATACGTATAAACATCCCCTGCAACTGATAGACAAAAACAGCAGCCTAATAGAGACAAATGAGATATTTAATCATTATGTCCGTTTATTGACACTTCCTACAAACACATAATTGAATGGAGTTTCATCTCGGGAATATTGCTGTTTTTCTTCCTTTTTCTGTCCCTTTTTCAGTTGAAAAGATAATACGATGTAATTTAAACTTTGAATGTGTTTTTCGCAAATTTTTCGAAATACTTGAAATCTTATGGATGAATCACTAGATAGTGTCTTTAAATTTATATTTTAAAAAACAGCTAAAAAATTGAAGAAATTATTTTGTTTTAAATGGCCAATCAGAGATTTGTGTGAAGGGATGGGAAGGGCGCCCGGATGTTTTAAATAAGGTGAGGATTTTGCCGTACCATTGCCAAACCGCCTAATTAACAAGCAACTCAATTATCTATATACAATATACTTTATTAATTAATTAAACTAAAGTGTTTTTCATATCACAGTTTAAAATAATCCGTATATCATATAAACAAGTGAATGAACACATACCTACTTGTTTCCTATTTTCCGATTTGTACTGGTGCATATGTTATTTCAAGGATGGAATCTAGGTGGCACAGGCATGATCATTTCACATAAGTACACATACGTTTTTAAAAGATCGCCGCTGATCTTTTTATATGCCCTAGCTTATTTCCAAAAATAATCGGATCGGCTACGCTTTGCTCATCTTGTTTCGTTTTTAAGACCTCGGACACCACCCGCCCATAAATGAATACCCATTATTTCTTTAGTAATTAGGCTAGTACACAGTCTACCAACAACTGAAATCAAATGTTCTAAATTGTCTTTTGGCATAATTACATTATACCCTGCACACCCACTCTGTATCACGTGCTATATTCCGTTAACGGAATACGGAATAACGCCGCATGATATCGAGTATGTCCGAGGAGTATAATGTATTTTTTGCCCAATTTTTTAATAACAAGCAATTCAAAAGATTATCCGGGGAATTATGTGTTACCAATTGATTTCGCAGGCAGGACCAAACCAAATCCATGGAGATACTGTACGAATACATTTACAACGAACCACCTCTTCTGATGATAGTTGGACCGACCCTACTCTTCAGATCAACCTGATGTACACCCCGCTGTCAGTCATTTCAAACATTGTACAGGTAAGATTGATAAACTTCCTTTTAAAAGGAATAATTGCACGTTTCAATCGTGAATGAATCAGTTTTTTGTTATTTTTAAATTTATATTGACAGTGAGTTGGACTATTGAATTATAGAGCTGACATTTGGGTCTTTGTTTTGTGTAGTTGAAATCAGGGGGCTGCGCCAGGGGGGGGTGGCAGGAGGGCGTCCGCCCCCACCCCCTGAATTTTCAAATTTAGAAACAACAGGGTTTTTTGCGCAAAAATTACGGGTTTTTAAACCAAATGTTCATTTTGTAACTGTTTCGCCCCCCCCACCATGCTGTTTGTCGCCCCTCCTATGATTTTTTACCCTGCGTGCCGCTCCTGGTTGATATTATTGACATTAGTGATTATAGAGATTTTAAACGTAATCATGTTTTGGTACTCAGAAATGGTAGTTCTATTCCCGTTAGTATAGTTTTTAAAATTTTGAAATGAAGTGAGAGTGTGGCTTTTTGAAGTAAAGAGAATAGTTGATACACGGACTCTGTTGACATAAGTTTTCATAATAGAGGCTTCTTCGTAGCGTATCCACAAGTCATCCACAATGAGCTTGTGGTGGTGTCAGAATTCATTCACTGAGTAAGCCTGATCCGAGCCCCGCTTTTGAACTGGACGGATTGGGAACAGCCGACACACCCTACTCTTATTCTGCACTGACTGCGTGTACATGTACAGTTGGAGCTCTGTACACGGGACTGACGGTTTAACGTCCTCTCCGAAGGAGGGGAGGCTTCATGATTCATTGCCCACATTCCAAGTGAACCATAGAGAGCGTCATTCTGCATTTATCAATCGCTCGTATACATTAAACTCCAGTATTGAGCACGGCCCGACGAAATCCCGCACGTGACAGACACCACCGGATTTCGAACCCGGGATTTTTGTGTAAATTTTGCGCCACGCAATCACCCTAACTTGCTAGGCTAGGCCAACTCTCTGCCGAATTAGAGGCTAATTTGCATAAATTGGGCTGTATTATTGGTGTCAACCGGGTCAATAAAAATACCAACAGCTGTGGTTTTTTTTTTTTCTTATGTGACAATCTTTTGAAGTAAGGCCTGGATTAATGGTTCTAAGTTTATAAACTCAATCTGTTTATAAATTTATAAAAAAGCACACAGTTAGAAATAACAATAGCATAATAAAGGACACCTTTTGTATCATGTTAGCATATTTGTTATTCAATATTGTTACATATATTTGCGACCGTTTGTGGAGTGAAGTACAAGACTTAGTATTTCGTAAACTTAAATTCTTTGTTTTTTTTACTATCCAGTTAAAACAGGTTTTTTTAAACACCCAAACTCAAAAGTTTATTTAGCAAGCTGCAAAAGGTGTTTCGGTCGGCAACATAATATCATAAATTTTGGAGTAATTTGCATATTTGTCAACATATTTTGTCCCACGTGTTGTTTATCACTCAATTTTTAATTATTCAAATATGTGTTTCTCTTTCCTTTGATTTTTTTATTAATCATGTCATATTTATTTCCATCATGCAAAACACAGACTGATTACAAACTAACAATTATGAATACATTCAAGGACTTGTGGGCATGGCGGAGCCAAAACCACATGGCTCAACATGGGCCAAAGTGGGTTGACTTCCCTTACCAAAACAACAACAAACACACAGATCATTCCAAGTACATTTAATATATTGCAACTAAATGACTAATAATGAACAGATTAAATATTAAATAACAAATTACGAATGATGAAAAATCAAATCTAATAAAAAAATTCCATTAACTCCTATATATACATAGTCAAATTGGTTAGGCGAACCCGACTAATAGAAACCACTGCTCTCAAATTGCGAAGGAGTCTATTTTTCTATATATCTGAAGGTCATTTCGTTAATGTTTTCTTTCATGTAATTGATCCTACGTACTACTATTAATTTTGAGTTTTTGTTTGGTGGTAATCGATGCAATTTCAGAGCAAAGAGAACATCACTGCAGGTTTTGAATGCCCTTAAAAGCATTTCCTTTAAGTTTGTCTCTGCCAAGACTGGCTGGGAAATCGGAGTTTGGTTAAACGTTGCAGGGATAGATAAAGGGATGAGTACGCATGGAGACTTTATACACGTAGAAATGATCCGGGGCCACGTAGACAGTTAAACAACGGTGCGCAGAGGTATATGATCAAGGGGGAAGGCAAAAAAACTTGGAAGGGATATTATTATAAGACTAAATTTTAGGTTAACATCTTTATCTCGAAATGAACAGGACGGTGTACCTACAGTCAGATTCAAGCTTATTAACTCTTGGATCCCTTTCTAAACACTTTCGAGCCAATTGCGTTTTTCTATTTTCTATTATTGAAGAACAGGAAGTCACTTTACGTACCATCATTAAAGCCTTGACTTGGGGGATGCGTTTCTTACAATTTTATCGCCAAAATTGGGCCCTTTTCATTTTCTTTGATTTAAATGACCGGAAGGGGTAACCTACGTTAAATTAAAGCCTTTTACTAAGGGGCTTGAGTTATTAACACATTTTGCGCCATTGGACGTTTTTTTCTATTTTCTGTATTCTGAAAAATGACAGGCAGAGTTTTCACTCAACTCAATTAAAACTTTTAACTTAGGGATGCATTGTTTACATATTTTGCGCCCAATTAAGCACCTTTTCTATTTTCTTTATTGAAAATGACCGGAGGTTATAACCTACGTAATTAAAGCTTACAACTATGTGAGCTCACTGTCACAAACCAAGTCAAAGTCAACGGGAGCTCAAGTTGTAAAAAAAGGTGATGGTTCTAATGCAATCTTATACTCCATGTACAACTCTAACTTTACATCAGTATATCTTTGATACATGTTTCTGTCTTAAAGTGCAACTTCCAACTAGAAACACCATCTACTCGCTTATATGTTTTTAAATGCCTTGTTCTTACTTTCCTCGCCTTGTAAAATTAAGCCTGGCGACCCGACACAGTTTTTTTTTTAATACTTGTCAATCTTACGCCAGTTGCAATTACTTACAGTTTGAGTTTTTTTTCATCAGCTGTTTTCAGCTGATTCGAAACTTTTGGACCCATTGACCTAATGGTTCTTAGATGCAGTTTTGTTTTGTTCATTACAATTGATATCTTGGAGCGTTTCTATTTGATTAGTTGGATATTACGATTTTGACTGAAGTAATCATCAAAAGAGCAGTCGATAAATGGTTAACCCGCCTCTTACCAAGCCTTTTTTTTAACTGTTTACCACGAGGGGGGGGGCTTTGTTATAAACGCACCCGATGCCAATTTATGAATTTGAACGCAGTGAATAAGCCTATAGTCCTCTCTTTAAGTACAATAAATATAACAACCATACCGAGTATGGCGGCACAATGACGTCATCAAGTCCACGAGTACGACAACAATTTGTCATCATTCTTCCACCCCACTAAAGCACACAGAAATTTGCGAAAATCCAATTTTTGTGCGGTTTTAGCTCTAACCTGACTGGCAATTGGCCTAGTTTCCATACCATAGATTTTAGAGCCATACTGTGCATATATTTTCAAAATGCACCACAAAATATCCTTGGTTGGCAACCAACCCCCCCTACCCTTCGACCTTGACGGCATATACCCTAAACCCGGTGAAGGTGCTTACCTCACATTTTTTTCGCTAAAATGACCGGGAAAGTACGATTATGAAGACGAAAGAAACGAAACGATTACCTAGAAAGCGTTTTGGAAGTTTTTGGCCTTGTAAGACGAGGGTTAAAAAATTAAAATAGCAAGATTATAAAATGTACAAATCATAAATATTTAGAGTTGTCATTTTAAATAGTGGTTCAAGAATGCGCTCTAATGACATTTCAATATGTTTCGTACGGCTCTTTTTTGTAATTTAGTAATTATCCAAGTATATCCTAGGAGTCGTCCCCATGCAAACGGAATCCCAATGAAAAATTAAGGCAATCTAATGGACAGTAGTAAATTACATAAGAATACGTTGGAATAAAGCGTTTGCAAACTTATTAGAATACAAATATTTCATTGAAATACGATATTAGACACGCCAATATCATATTTAAATGACAGGTTTTCGACGATTATTATACCCCAAAATTTGTCTGTTCACTCTGGAAAGATATATTACCATTGAGAATAATATTTGCCATTGCTAGAAAATCTGAATGTCCTTGCCGGTGGGCCCATCATCATGAAATTAGTTTTGTCAAATTAATTGACAGCTTATTAGCTTGAAACCAATCTGTGACTTTCTGTCATTCTTTTGACCAATGAGATTTATGTGGCAATATCTTGGTGGAATACAAAAAAATCGTGTGGTATCATCCACAAACAAGACAAAAATTAGAATAGATGATGTATTAATATATCAGTATTTCTATAATATATATATATCTATATAATTAAAAATAGCCAACGCACCAGAATTGATCCCCGCGGAACACCACAGGTTATATTCTTGGAATCGATTTACATGAATTGTCTTGGGACGTATTGTGTCCTGTTACTAAGATAAACTTTAAACCATTCCAAACCAATGCCCCTAAACCAATAATGTTCTCATTGATACAGTTAAAATATCATGGTAAATGGTATCGATGCCTGGATAGATCTAAGTAAATACCCAGTGTCGTTTCATTTTCCTCAACAGCTTTGTGAATTCTATTGACAAAGTCTGTAATTGCCATCTGTGAAGACTGGGTCTCGTTCTAAAGCCAGAGCGTCATTGATAATAATTTTGTATTATCAATAAATAGAAATCGTTCAAGAATTTTGGAAAAAACAAGGCAAAACATTCTAGATTATAGTCGTAATTAGAATATAAATCATTATTGTCCTTTTTTGTAAATCGGTACTTTACTCTAAGTAGTACGCATTCTTTTGCAATCTGTTTTTTTTATAGGAAGTTACTTATACCGTTATTTATGGAATCAAAAACTTCTTATAATTTTGATAATTCAGTCTTCAATTCTAGGCGAACATATTGAAGGTATTTTGTAACGAATTCAAATAATAATCATTTTAAAGTGTTTGTCGTGTGTTAACCATCTATTTTTGCAGCAAATTTGGATCTAGCTTACAAAAAAAAATCGTTAAAACCATTTGCTATTGTATTCATTTTATGAGGGAGGGCAACGTAAGAAAAGGGTTTGGTCAACAGACTAAAGAATTGTTTGTCGCCGTCGTACAATTTGCAGGAATTTAATTTTGCCGTTCGATATCGTATTTCAATAGGTGCATCAAAGCGCCAATCGGTTCGCCTCAGTATTGTTATTGGGTTGCTAATGACGCATGATTATCTTGGCAGCGTTCCGGCTCAGTGCTTGGTGTTTTATCACCCAATTGCATAGGTTTTCATCACATGGCGGACGTGTGGTCAGTTTTTCTGAAATTTGTTCTACTGGAATGAACTTGTTTATTGGCAATGATTCTCCATGCGTGTGACCGGTTACTGTTATATGGTGTTGATACATCGGGCTACAGCATGGTATAATCATCTAAATCCCGAGTAGTCCTGCTTTAGAACATCGGTTGTTTGGATCAGGTCATCAAAGAAATTATTGGCGGCAGTTTTGTCAGTTTCCATGCCAAATAAAAAATGCTTCGTGGATCAGGCAGATGGGAGAACCAGTATTACTGATTCATTGAATCAATGGAACATTTTTAGACGACCATATCACATCGCAGGGCCATAGTTTAAGCCGGTTTAAGCAGCTCCAGTAATGTAAACAACGTATCTGTAAGTTAGTTGAACCCACCGTGGAATGCGTAAAGTTGGTGCCAGAGAGCAGTCAAAATGGCGAGCGTAAGCCATAAGTTACCGGAGGCGTGTTTAAGGGCAAGGACTGCGTCACGATCAACACCCGTTGGTTCAACTTCAGGGGGAAGGACAGACCCGTTAGCCAATGTACAACAGTTTGTGTTGCTTAAGGACAATAACCTATGGGCGTTATCGGCAACCAATTCCGGTAGCGATACATCAGCCGAGGGCAAGTCATGCCAACAAATGCAAGTATTTCGGTTTTCGGACTTCTAGTAATGAACCAGTTGCCAATGTTACACTAAAATCTGCGGTGTGTGGTCAAAATTCTAAGTCAGGTTTTTCGAATTTTGCACCTAATCAATTATCATCCGTCATCCAATGTTATCCACAGATGTTGAGAGTCACGTATTACGTTGGTCTGGGAGAAAACAAAAAATCTCAATTGGCGACACACTTTTTACAAACTTAAGCCGTCTCAAAAAAAGTGGTACAATCAGAACTTCACAAATCTTATTTGGCATAATAAGTAAGAACAAAGACCATGCTTTTCCAATGGTGTTGTTTTCCTTTATTATTTGCTTTTGTCAATACAGAGATATAATCAATTTAGTGCGATATAAAAAATCGATTTTGTGCCACTTTATGCATGGCAGAGTTGCTTCGCCCCAGTTATGCTATAATGTCTTGAAGCTCAAAACAATAGCCCTGGAGCTAGCACCCATTTGCTAACACATCTCAAGTCAAAAGGTTTGGTGATGAAATAGGTTGACAGACTGAACCGGAAACCCATGAAACGTGATTCTTAGTGCCGCAAGTGGTGAATAAGGAGAGGGGCCAGAACAAGTTTGTACAGGGGTCAAATTTGTAAATTGATCCAATCATGTGAAAAGCAAAAATGTTATGTGTCTAACCATAGGATTCAGAATTTTTTTTAAGGGATAGTTTGTAAGATGTACAGCCTAAAGTTTCAGGAGTAAGGCTTAAAAAACAGCAAAAAATCAATAATAAGGGTCAATTTCAGTTGTACAGGGGTCAAATTTTAAGTAGGTCGCTCCGATTTGGATATTTTTTTTTTTAAAACAATGGTGCAAATTATTGGGGGACTTCATAGGATTACAATAAGGAATAGCTTTGACTGTATTAAATGCTCAGTTTCCGATTGGGGGCACAGAAGGTCAACGCCCCCCCCCCCCCCCCCTCCATTGCATTAATGGGGCTTGACCTTGTACCCCCCTACTTTCTTAAGCAAGCATTGAGACACTCAAAACTATTCCTTAATTTATCGATGAAGATCCACCAATTAATTTGCACCATTTTTATCCAAATTCGGAGCAATTTTAAAATTTCACCCCTGTACAACTGAATGACCCTTATTGATTTTTTGCTGTTTTAGCCTATAACTCTGAACTTTAGGCTGTACATATTACAAACTATACCTTTTCTGAATCCTTATGGCTAGACACATATCATGTGTGCTTTTCAACATGATTGGATCAATTTACAATTTGAACCCCTGTACAAACTTGTTTTGCCCCCTCTCCTTAAGCACCAATTGCGGCAACCCTCAAGAATCGCGTTTCAGAGGTTCTTGTCAGTCGTCAACATATTTAATCACTCAAACTTTTGTAATCGAGATGTGTCAAATGTGTGGCTAGCTCCCGGGTTAAAAAGAGTGCAAATTGACAAGAGGAAACAAAACACAGAATTAAAGTAAAACAAAAGAAGTCTAGGTTATCGACACAAGTTTTAATAGTCAACATAATCAGTCAATGATAAATATCTACTTTCATAATAATAAACAATGCAAATATTTATGCCCACGTAAAGAAATGGAACTTTGAATTATTACAAAATTGGTATCTGTTAAAATCATGCCAGAAGGAATGTAAATGCAACCCAAAATAACAATCCAAATCCAAAGAAATGGTGAAAAAAAATAAAAGGGTTTAATTCACTAACCCCAACGGATTGTGAAGTCAATAAATTTGAATTTGGAAGCAAAGTATCAAGTGTTGGTAAATATTTGCGTTTCATGATACTTAAACGCCCACTAAAAAAATTCTCCTCCAGGTTGCTGACGCGGCTGTACGACTCATGGTTTCTCTTCAAACAAACAAAAGAATGTGAATGTTAATTCACTTATCTTAAGCCAAGGGAACTTACTGATCATAACTCTCCACCATACTTAACTTTGGAGTTTCTTTTGAGTTAATCCATTTTTTGAGAGTTTAATATCTGTTCAAGTGTGAAAAAAACTTGTGTTTAACAAATTCGTGACTTTTTCACTAAATCAGCAAGTGCACAAACTCGATTTTTGGGTTCCGCAGTAAACTCAGTTATCTCTCATGAAACAAGCAAATGAGATGAAAAAAAATCCTGGAAAGCATGGTCTTTTTTCTATAAGGTGATGTACAACACGACTTACTGGGTGAAGAGATAATATTGAAAAAAAACAGGTTTTGATTGTACCATTCTTTTTAGGACAGGCTGTATTTGGGTATTTATTCCTTAACTAGATACATCCGTGTAAATTTGTCGAAAGTTCATGTGCGGCAAATTTGTTTGCTCCTAAAATTCTTTTTCACACGTCTTTCCAGGGAGAATTGGCGTTTATATGGCGCATTCGCATACATTTCCTGCGTTGTAGGCCTAAATGGCATGATTCCCGCAATGGATTTTTTCTTTCTTGGTTGCTTCAGAGGGATAGCTCTTGCATGCCCCTACTTAATCAGTTGCAATATTGTGTCGCCACGAGGGGGTTAAAATTACTCTAATATAAAAGAAACAATTTGTATGGGGGTCAACAGCTGTGTGTCAATCTTCATGTACAGGATAGTGAAGGAGTTAAGTTGTTTTGGCTTCTAAACGTTGAGCATTAATAGATTCACGGGTCCTGTGGTTATGAAATTTGTAAATGTGGCGGGAGTCATTTATTTCAAGGGCGAATAGGCCAAAACGACTCAAATTAATTCCATTGGCAGTGTGGCAGGAAATATTCTTGCCGTTTAATCCTCTAAAATCTTTATGTGGGGTAGTTTATGGACTTTGTGCAATTTTATGTCCATTATGGTTATGTACTAATAAGGTAGGCCCCATCGAAACCTGAACGCTTTCATTTTAAAATACTATTGACGTTCACATGAGTATACATACGGCAATATTTTCGGTGTTCCTGTGAAATTTTTAGTGATTGCTGTTTTCGGGGCGTTATCATTATTATTAAATAAAAATTCCTTTAAAAGGGAAAGCGTGTCATGGAATTTATCCATAAAACTGTGCAACAATATTCGTGGTTCAAGCCAATGCAACATTCAAATGGGTCATAATTTTGTTTCAAAGTATAGTGTCAAAGAAGGGCAGTTATCGCGTTTGTTATAATATTATTATTAATATCTGGTTTATTTAATCTCAATCGTAGCCGATAGGTTAATTGCCAGAGCAACAACAACTGTTTCAAACAGAACCATGCATCTTCGAGGCGGCCGCTTAATCAGCACTTGTTGCAAGCATCCAAACCACTAACGCAAATACAAACACCAAAGAGTGGCAAGTGAGATCTTTCATGGTTCCTTTGCCATAACAAATGAACCATGAATGAGGGGCAATTCTGAGTTATCCAGTATCACTTCATCAATTAAATCCCGGTTTATTAGCCAGCCCCACTGAGATTTGAAGCGGGGACCATTGGGTCCAAAGGCAGCTCCCTAACCAATAGTCCGCGCATTCTCTGTTTGTAGTTTATAACATCCACTTTGCCACCATGAATGTGCAGTTTTTATCAGTTATAATTACTCCTACCCTGACTTGACTGCAAATTGTATTGGTTTGCGTTTTGCTTCAAATTTAGGCTGGCAATAAGGCGGTTCGTGTGCAGGGTGATTATTGGTGCACTTAAATCGTTGCGGATAGCATATCATAGCTTTGGAATGTTTGTATAGAAATCAAATTGGGAAGAATGCGGGTCCATTCACCGGTAAATGTTTGGATTGGCAGGGATATGTGTACTGTCCAATTATAGTAATTTTGTTGTGGCCATATCAAACGTGATAAGAGCTAGGGGATATGGTGGATATTATACAGAAAATCAGCATTCAGGTTATAACCAGTACACCGGTGATTTTGTGTTATTAGGATTCAAATAAAATCGCCAGTACTATATGAAAAGCGCTTCATTGGGGGCATAATGTCCCCAGCCGCGATGTTGTGAGATTTTCTTCTTTTTGGATTGGGCTTCAATTCGATGATCGCCCTCTTTTGTTTTCTCTTCTTTTTTAATAGTTATTCCCTGTGCGTCAAGCGACAAAAGAAAACTAACAATAAATGAATGGACAAATTACAGAAAAAAGATACCTTTTATCCATGGTCGTGGGTTGATCTTTGACATCAGACAGTGTCCGGGGAAAGGTAAAAAAGCCAGAGCAGGGGTGACATTAAAATATGGGAATACATACCCATAAACGATGCACAAACATCCTCACTTAAAAAGGGTGCCCAAAAGGCCCTTCAGCGAACAGCAATTACTAAGCATTTCATTCTCAAACCACCCAGAAAACGTCTGCAGTACCAAATTACAATCGCTCTACTTGTCAGGTACATTGTACATCATAATAAAATTATAAAATATGTCACGTATACTCCACTTAAAGACAAATTACACATGTTTTTCTCAGTAAAAGATGCTTTTCCAATGTGTAAATGAAATTTTAATAGTGCTTAAAAAGAGGCAAGAGTGGCTTACAAGAACCCAACTTTGCTACATACACCTCCTTTTAATAAAATAATGCAAAGATTTAATAATAAATCTGTCATCAGTTTCTACTCCAAAAAGAACAGACTTATAGTCTAAAAAATTATTTGATGTGTCGCTTCCATCACCATTGTTCAAACTCATTCCAGAGATATTTTATACATCATACATTCATCTCTTCAAATGCTGCTGTTCTTCTTTTTCTTTTTCGACCTGACAATTACAGTAAGAACACAGTTTATCTTCGACAATATTCATCTTATACAAACGGACTTTTGTCATAAGACATGGTATTTAAGTTATACTGACAAATTGGCGTTTTCACATCTTTGACAGCATGAAAGGCAAAATATAAATTTTGCCCAATCCTTATAATCAACTCGGTATTCTATTTAATCTGTGATGTAGGAGGCTCAAAAATTCTATGAATTAGGATTTGATTAAAAAATGCGAGTCGTCAAGTTTTCAAAAACTTGGTACAATCATTCATTTAAGAGATTACTCTCCTCCCTAATGAAACCGTTGTAAGAACGAACGTCCAAAACCTTTCTCCATTCCAAAAGTGAAAAGGAATAAATTCCCATGTTCATCGAAAAAGATCACTCACTCGATTAATACCGGCCGAAAACAAATGTCTGAAAAACAGGGGTTTCCCATTTATACAGATATGATATTATTCCATATACATAGAGATAATACAGCACGATTGTCGGACTCGAAAAAATTAACTAGTCAAATCCAAACGTCGTCTATAAAAACTTGGAAACATGACCAATGTTGATCTGCTTGCTCTTTAAAATTACCATAACTATTAAATTACCACCAAACCGATTCATAAAAGTATCTAAAAACCACTTTCCAAGCAGCATTATTTTCAAGTATTTATTTTCAGTATGATCAGCCCTTCTTGCATGGTCAGGCATTCCACTTATGGCTTCATTTCCATCGCGGCAATGGATGCTGGGTAATCAATTCATGCCAGGCCTTGCTTGTTTTTTCAAGATATTTTAGAGTGTGGGTGCCCATTGGCACCGGACGAATGAGTATGTCCAACTCGTTTATCGCACTTAGGTCTCCTAATCAGTTCCGTGTTTTCAAACTGATTCTGTGCATACGAATATGTAGCGAATTAAAAGATAAGTTGGTTAATGCGCAAAAAGCTATGAAACGTTCTCTCGAGAAATTGCAATTGCTAACTTGTTCCTTAATCATTCGTTCGCAGTGCTAATCTCGCTAGGCAGGGCTTTCCGTCGGTGTTTGATTGACTAACATTTGGCGCTAAACAGGCAATCGCGTTCAAAATTCCAATTCAAATCCACGGTGCAAGCTGACTTGCAAAATGGCAAATGTGGCTCTATATTTTTGCTTTATTTTGAGGAATTCCCTTTATTCCAAGGCAAATGAAAAAAATCATTGTTTTGGTGCAAATCGCTCAATAAACCTGGTGGTTTTTCCTATTTTTCGTTGCAATAGTTTGTGGGTGAATGTTGTGGGAAAATCGTATTATATCAGTCGGATCCAGGAGTATACATATAATAATAAATAACTTCTAGCTAAGTCTACATGGGCTCATATCAGGTTGTGAAATTTAACAATCTATCACATCTTTGATGGCATGGCCCGCTCAATTAACTTCTATTATAGCTTATATTGCGTTTACGTTTTTGAACTTTAGGCTCAATCGTCAATCTCTTTGCATTTTGCAGCATTGTCCTTCATTGTCAGGGACTTAAGGGAAGTGAGTAGGCGCTTAATCACCACAACTGGCAGTAGAAGAACGGTAACTTTGATTTATTTGGATTGGCTCGTTGCAAATTTTATGTCAATTGGCAACAGGATAGGTGAAATCGGGTTTGTAGCAGCTTTCTTCTAGCCTATGTGTTTTGTAGTGTAGGGAATACACGTGTGCATCCTTGAAATGCGTTATCTCAAATTTTTGCCTGTTTGGTATTTATTTTTGAAATCAAATTTTTCACGTGCCTTTCGTTTCAACTGCTAATTAGGCAATTCCACCCTCAGAAATTAGATTGGATGTGTGTTTGTGACATGTATGTGTTCTGCATAGGCCATGGAACCATATCTGGAAAATAGGCGAATGGTCTTGTTCGGCTATGTTAAATTATTTGTTGGCGTGGTTTGGCAAATTTAAGGGCAGCATTTAAAATGTAGGCATCTGCGCGGGTTGCACCTCCCGATTTTCTTATTATTACCCTTCGAGTAGGTGCTGCGATTTAACTGAAATACAAGGGTTGGAAGTTGGTGCCATAAAAATGGGTCGTTGGAAATCTATGCTTTTCGCTATTTAGGTCTTCCATTTAATTTATTTCTTTCTTTAATATATCAATTCCATATCAGCATTACTCTGCTGGGGGATTTCTTTCAGAATGCAGGTGTGTGAGCCTTAAGTAATTTTTACATGCGCTTCGCGTGAAAAAAATTAGTCAAATGGTCTAATATTTTTTGCAGCATGCGTAGGAGTCAGTATTTATTCTGTTACTGTACTGATTTAAATATTACATGTCTTTCGCAATAAGTTTTGGTTCGACTTTATTGCTAGGCTAAAGAGGAGTGAAGTAACGGGAAAGGGTGAAGTACATCAGGCAACACATAAGGTCTTGTGCAATCTCTCCCAGTCGTCGATTTTTTGGTCAGATATTTTACCTCGGGAATATTATAAAAGGGGTTAGAACCAGGGGCGGGGAGGTCGTGACAATTATTCCAATGATAAGCTCGAGGTTCTCAAAGATTGGTTAACGCACAAATATTCCAGAACTCCCCATGGTTTTCAACCCTCATTGATTGTCGTCTTGGTTGGAGCTGTTTTGGATGTTTGGCATGACGTTAATCGGGTTGCTTTTCTTAAGAGACTCGTTTTTCTTCAAATTCCCGGTGGAATTTCAGCTTCAACGCGGTTGGTGTTGGGTTTCTGATATTAATGTTTAAAAAAAAAAGTCGGGGGGTGGTGTAAATAGAATTTTGTGCCAAAAAATTTCTTTGGCGGAAAATCGACTGACATTGAAACTTTTTGTAACTAATTTTGATTGTGGATGGGAGGCCCGGTAGATAGGTTCAGAATATGTCGAAAGCATCTTAGGAATTTAGACAAAGTTTGGAGGTTAGGAAGAACTGGCATGGCCAATTGTACGGTCGATGGCAATTGATAACTGCGTTTGGTGCTTTCCAGGATTCTTCTAGCCATCCAATGGGGTCTGGATACAGATAAGTATGGTAACCTTAAAGGCTATAGGCCTACATATTTGTCAGACCAGTTAAATATTATATCAATTCAGTTCAATTCTGCATGTATGCAAATGATTGTTTTGATAGCAAATAAATTGACCTGGTGGTCCTGATGTGACAGATGCTCAGTTGCAATCCGGGTGTGAAAATGCCATATTTCTTAGCCTCTGTGGACAATTGCTATTGTATAGTAGATAAGTTCACCGGCACATCTTAAATTATCTTGAGTACGAATCTGCTTGGGAACGACCAAAATACTATTATGGTTCATGATGTTTCATCTTAATTTAAATTTCTGAAAGTTTATACATAATAATGATCAGAACAAGTCAGGCTACATGTTATTGTTTATTTCTGTCTTCATGATGTAGTTGGCACAATCATCTTAAAGGGTGACTCAGAGATTTTCCCAGAGTGCACCCTCAATTTTTGGTGATCTCTTTTTGACAGAGCGAGTGTGATCCCTTTCACTGGTTCTTGAAACGACATTTTCGAAGAGTGGCAGTCACTGGACATTCGATGGTTTGGAAATTCTGCATGAGGAGGGCGGTTATAGTCTTCCAGGCATTCCATTCCCCCCCATACTGGAGTGGTGAAGTCGATTCCTTGGACCGTCTCTCCAGCGCTCACGGCGTTGCCTGTCCAAGCAGTTTGTCAGATTCTGAAGCATTGGATGAAGCCTTCTTCTCCGGGTTCAGAATTCAGGAAATCATTGTAAAGAGTATTCCTCATCCCAGGATGGGATATAACTGCGACGACAGCCACGTGCGAATTGTCTTATTGTATATTAATAAAGAATTGACACAGTGCTGTGTAAGAATTGTCCGGGTTGTAGGAGATTGGTGTCGGGAGGTTGGACTTCTGAAATACACCAGGTTCGTGAACTGAGGAAGTTCCACTCTTTCACTGGCTTTGTTGGTAAAGGATTGCAAGGATCTCCTGAGCGATCAGTGATGGTCTGTGTTGGGATTCGGAAAGCGGTCGAGAGCAGTACGATGAATGGAGATGGGGTCCATGTTTGCAAAAGCAAGGTCAGGGTTTTTGTAGACGTATTACACCTTCCAGAGTTGAAAAGGTCTGGTTGCTTGGGTCGTGCAAAAGTTGTACACCGGATTTTTGAGGCCCAGTCCTCTAGGGTACTCCATCAGGCACCCTTATTTGCCAGATATAATGCACTTAAAATAGGAGGAATATACAAACTAGAGCTTGGTATATTTATGTACAAACATTCCATAACAAAGTGCCGAGTACATTTAACGGCAGTTTTAGTAAACGGTCTGACATTCACAAGTATGGCACGAGAAATATCAACAATTCCAATATTACGAGAAATAAGAAAGTTTCAATGAACAATCCGTGCGAACATCTGGTCCTATTCGGTGGAACAATTTGGGGAAACATCTAAAAAATTCGAAATCAGTAACTCACTTCGCAAACAAGATAAAAGGATGTATCTATTATTATCTTTCCCTGGAGAGGGCCGCGCACGATCGTGTTGGGGAAAAAACCCACAGTGCCGCTTGGCCGGATTCGAACCGGCGACCTTCGTATTACATGCATGAGATCCAACGACTGGCTCTATCAAGCTGGTCGGTAGAAGAGCGATAGATTATCATTATATGTGTTAGGTTCGAAAGGCGTCCGTCGCTTTCCTAGCTGATAGCTTCATAACTGTATATAACATATCGATTATATTTGTTTGAAAATTTAAAAAAAAAAAAAAAAAAAAAAAAAAAATGTATGATATTATTAATCTGTCCCTGGAGATGGCCAGCGCACGATAGGTTGAAAAAAAAAACCAATGTGCGCTTGGCGGATTCGAAACCGGGACCTTGTATTCGTGCGCTGGCCATCTCCAGGGAAAGATAAAATATAGACATTCCGTGTCTACCTGGAGAACTAAGTAGTTTAAATTCAAAACAAATATAATCGTATATGTTAATATACAGTTCTGATGCAATCCGATAGGAAGCGAAGACGACTTTCGAACATAACCCATATGATGATATCTATCGCTCTTCTACGACCCAGTTGATAGCTCAGTCGGTTAGAGCGTCGTGCATGTTAAATACGAAGGTCGCCGGTCGAATCGGCCATGCGCACATGGGTTTTGTTTTCAAAACACTATCCGTGAGCCTGGCCATTCCGGGAAAGATTAATAATATATGCATCCTTGTACCTGGAGAACTAAGTAGTTTAATTTCAAAACAAATATAATCGTATATGTTAAATATACATTTGATGATATCCGATAGGAAAGCGAAGGACGCCTTTCGAACCAACACCTATAGATGTAGTCTATCGCTCTTCTACGAACCAGCTTGATAGCTCAGTCGGTTAGAGCGTCGTGCATGTTTCTAATACGAGGTCGCCGGTTCGAATCCGGCCAAGCGCACATGGGTTTTTTTTTCAACACTACGTGCCGCTGCGCCAATCTCCTACGGCAAGATTAATATATATACATCCTTGTCGTACCTGGAGAACTAAGTAGTTTAAATTTCAATTAAAAAGTGAACTTATTTCCAAATATACAAGAAAAAAAAATTTTTCTAATCCAAAAGGAATAGGGGGTGCAATAGTGCGAGGCTATCAATTGGAAGATGCGTGGGGTGATTGTCAATTGAAGTAATTGAATAATGGTGCCCATTGAGCCTTTTTTGGTGTTTTGTTGAGTCGATGTCCTTATCTAAGATGTTGTAACATAACTTTCAAGGGGTTGATCCCAGTCTGGTCTCATTGCCTTTTGGTCAACTCCTCCATAAATTTTGTCTAATGTAATTTGCTTTTGTGTAATATTATTTTATGGAAATAAGTTTTAAGTTGAAGTGAAGTTTTCCTTGTAACCCAGATAATGCTATGACGTTAAAGTCACTTAGCATAAATGCAGGGGGCACCATTAAGTGAGAGGAGTTGCTTGGAGCCGATGGTTTTAGGTGGTTTGTGACATTGGTGACATGAAACACTGCCATTTGGGCCGTTTGCCCATTCCAGGGTGGAGTCTGCAGGTGGGTTCAATTCAAATCAAATTCAAATAAGTTTTTTAGCATCTTCAGTTATTAATACAGTACCCTAATGATAAAATTATTACAGAAATTATAAAAAAGATAAATGGTGGTTTTTAACTGAATTTAGTACACACATTAAATGAAACTGCAGGAGAGGTCAATAAGTCGGATGGACTTGCTGTGATCATGGCCCCACCTTTCACTATACAGGTCTACATTAATATTGGCATGACTTAGACAGGAAGGGACAAGATTAGACAAGACAAGACAAAACAAAACAGGACGAGAAAGACACAACAAAACAGGACAGACAGACGAGGACATATTGACCATTATTTTAACAAGATTAGGGGCAAAAGAACTAGTGATCATAGCGAGCCAAACAAGAAATGATGCATGCAAGGATGGAAGGTAGGAAATTAACGAGCGGGAACAATAGAATTGAAAGATGAAGGTTATAACAAATAAAACTAATTTGAATTGAATATTTATTAATCAATCATGTTTTAGGTTCGTTAAGTTAAAAGCACTAGTAGTTTGAGCTTATGAGCTGTCCTAAGTGCATTCCATTATTTTAGGGCAGGTATTTAACTGAGTATTTAATTAGATGAGATGAGGGTTAGTTTGATGTTTTGATGCATTTTTCTAGTGTTGTTGTCTATGGAGGTCACTGTGATTTTGGAGAAATTATTGAAAAATGGAGTGGAAGGGTGTTTGAGTTGTAGGATACTGAAACTGAGGTTGATAGTTGTAATCAAAAATGTTGAGTGTTTTAACTGTGAAACATGGTTTGGTTAGAGTTAGATGTATATTCGGTGTTATTGATGATGGCGCATGGCCGTTTTTGGAGGTTTGAAGTATTGTCCATTTACTCGACATTTGGAGAAGTCATGGACAATAGTTGTCATCAGGTTATTTTGTGTCAGTAATTGCCCAAGCTATGTTACGAGACATGGACGGCAGTATTAATGTGTTGTATAGTGAAAATAAATGTATGTTTCATTGGAATGAGTTATGTTACTAGCAAGTGGCAATCCGTGGGGTAGCGCTTCGGTGTGTGCAGATAGGGTGTAGACGCAGATGTTCAGAATGGAAACTGTCAAGTAGCGTGTGCTTGGAGGAGGAGAATTGCAGTGACTTTATGCGTATGTGTGAGGCGTTCAATGGTGTTTATCTTTGCCCTAGTGAGACCTTCCACGTCTAGTTGGAGCACTGAGATGCCATCTGACGTGACATCTGTTGATGCCTCCCTAATAAGGGCACGTGTTGCCAGACTGACATAGATACTGTCCTATGGCGGGGCATGATTAAAAAATACAGTGAGAAAAAAAAGACAACAAGTGAATTAAAAGACGTGAAAAAAAAAGACAACAGATTTTAGCATTGTCATAAAACAACATATCAAACAAGTAGAAACATGAGGAAGGGGAAGCCTTGAAATCATCATCAAGGTTATTACTGGGTTAAAAGTTCAAATCACTGAAAAACAGAAAGTCATATGACAATACAGGGTCCAAACAGAAAAGTTACTATATACAAACAAAAATTTAATTGTAATTTTATTGCTTTAATAGATTTAAAACAAAAGAATAGTTTACATTATATATCAGGCTTATTTCCTATGGTAACAATGTTAATTTTATGACACTGCATTGTTGACGAATTGACCTTGACATAATTTACCCTACAAATCTTAAAAAAGAAGATCGTACATATCACAAACTATACCTTTTTTTCATCTCGTGATGAGGAAAAGTTGATATACTATTTCGTAAAAATATGTATATATTTTGAAACGTTGATGCGTGTAGTATGAAAACCACATTTTACCTTACCTTATTACATGATTTATTCCTAAAACACAAATCCGAAGTAAATGGCAAACTATAATTAATTTAATCAATTGTATCGAAACAAACAAGAAGGATATTTTTCAAGTTCATCAAACTCATTTTAATTTTACCTGTGTATCAACTTTTAACCCCTGTTTTTTAGATGTCCCCCACCTATATACTTCTGCCCTTGAATGTATTATTCTCGATGCCTATGACACAATGAGATCAAATAATTTCTGTTGCAATTTGTCTATGTCAAAATGCAATGGTACAAAGACGATACTTTTTAGTGCAATGATGATCAAGGTCATACTTGGTATGATTAAAGAGCCATGGTCCAATTTTGTTTTTTAAAAACTTTGACCCCTGTTTTAAAGATGTTCCCCAACTATGTACTTCTTACTTTTGAATGTAGTATTCTCTAATACATAATAACACATGGGATCAAAATAATTCCTGTTGCATTTTTCTATGTCAAAATGCCAATGTATTAATATAACTTTTTAGTGCAGTGATGGATCCAGGGTTGCAAGGGTTTTGGGGTGTATAAGACTTATAATAGGCCTGTTTTGATATTAGAGTGTATATCGGTCTTTGCGCATGGCTACAGAGCGCATAGCTCTGTAGCCATGGCGGGCGTAGTCAAGGGTATTATGGTTGATAGAGATTCACTTTGAAGGGGAAGTTTCTGAGTTTTGAGTTATGCACAGGTCTTAACAGCAGATGATGATGCTGAACTTCATATTTTTTTCTTAACTGTATCATGATATACTAAGATCTTTTGACAAAAGTTTAAGAGATGATTTTTTAATGTCACTGGGACCGAGACTGCATAGTAATGAATGTAGCAGCTTCACAAATTACCGTTTGGAAATCCCCAATGCCCAAATCGAGCATATCGTGTCCTACCCTCCCTGTACCACCAACACTTATAGTCTCACACCTCTTGATCAATTACGCTGTGACAACAGAGATACAGAATGCTTGGTGCCTTGCCGTCTTGTAGTTATAAACGTAACGAGTGAATAGTTGGTGTCACGTGTCAGGTACCAGTCACGTGTCAGGTATCAATATCATTTTTGCTCTTCGTCGGGGGCGACCTATTATATAATCCCGACTATGTTACATCCAGGTCTTTAATGACCCTCGGCCGCAAGTGCTATTATTTTTTTCCAAAAGACAACCTGTTATTATGTCTAAACAGTACAGATTAACTTTTCCTACTGATTCAAACCGACTTACTATGACGATAACGGTTGTTTTTTGTTTTCCTATGTCGGGATCGTACGTCATTTTTAGCTGAATGGGTCCCCCGAAGGCAAATAATTAACCAATCAATGCCGTGACGGGGTCCATCAAAATCTTTATTTTTTCCCAAAATTGGCTGTTATTCCCATAATAAAATTCCTTTTTAAATTCCACATCTGTATATTGTTCTTTAATAATCAATATTCAATTGTCCCCGCATGAATGTGAAAAAAGATGGTCCATAAGTCTAGCAAAAACTAACCAGTCAGCCGGCTAAATATACCCTTACCGTGGCTGAATGAGCAGACGGATCCCCCGTGTTAGTTCTAGCAGGCTTACAGCCACTTGCCTCGCGGCTGCGGGGGTTATGCGGCAATGTTCATACTTGGCATGCTTATACATTGGCGAAAGAAGGGGCTTATGTGGGGTCACTACCGTACCAGATGAGGAGGTCAAAAAATCTTCCATAGGTACTACTTATGGTCATTATAGAGCCTCTACAGAGAGCTCTTTGCCAACATAATGAACGACTTATTTGGGACTCTGCATCAACATGCAGGAACCATTCCAAACATCCCTCAAGCTTTTGAACAATCAGGTCGTTTTCACAGATGTCTTCCTTATATGGAGCATATCACCAAAAACATTTGATTACAGATTGTTAGTTACACTTAAGTGCTAAGGGGGGGGGGGTCCTTTGGACCCATAATTTCGTTTTTTGCGCGCCATGTTTTAAAACGCTAAAATATTTTTGCCCAAGATAATTGCCTAACTACATTACGGCATATTTTGGTGGGAAAAAAAATCAAATCTGTTCCTGATGGCGTTTTTATACTCATTAGCATAAAAAAAAGCATTTTTTGGGGCGCTTCTCAAAATTTGTTTTGCCCATACAATCGCACCGGAATAACCTTTTTGATTTTTTATTTTTCACCAATGTAATTATATTGATGCCCCTACTATTATGAGCCAATTGTGATGAAAAAAGTTTTTCGGGAAAGTGGTTTTTTTGCATTTTCAGGGCGAGAGAATTGGGTGCACATTCCAAAAAAAATCGGTTTTTGTGGCCGCCATTTTAATCGTACCACCGATTTTCATTGTTTTCCTGTTATGTGTTCTTGTTGATGTACCCTATCCAATGACTAGTGTTTTTAGTAAAAATTTTTCCACGCAAAGTGGTTTTTTTCGGGGGGGGGGATGTCCACTTGGACCATCATGCACCAACGGGAGGTGCAGAAGACCTTATTCACGTAAATTGTAAATACGCATATTCAAAAAAACATTTCCTGGGTCTTAAATTTACTGGGGTAATAAGAAAAATATGAACTGTTCTGATGCTACAAAATGAAATTTTTTGATTAGGAAAAGTGAGGGGTAAGAGTTGTCGATCGAGACGGCCCATTTATAGTCTTAGTCTATCATGACGCAGTCACCAATTCGATATTACGGAATAAGCGTAATATATGACTCACATACTTTTAATCACTCCACATTGTGTGTATTGTAGTGGTTCCGGTAATAATTTTTTTCCCTCAAAACAATATATTCTATATCTTTATTTACGGTACACATTGCAGTAACAAATATTCATGTCGATAAGAAGATTACGTTTGTTAACATAGTTCCTATGTTTATGGGGATAGCCATATGCAAATAAACAACTATTAAAGTTAACATGTTTAGGCTAATGTTTCCATTGTTTGTCGAATGTTATTTCGAAAGTTATTTAGAGACTGACAAAGAACGAAATATTTACAACTGTTGTAATAGTATTTAACCTCATTTTTTTCAAAGCTATAAACTTCGTGTTTGTCAAAGACAAGCTTGAACTATTATATGAGTGAAAATTTGGAGACGATTATCTACAGGTATCGGTGATAGCACTACAGACATAGGTTGGTATTTTACCATACTATTATCCTTCCTAAAATTACAATAAACAGATGAAACAGGATCACTTTTCCCTCCATGGACGGGGCAAAGGTCGTTGTTTGTATTCATTTTGAATAAGATTTATTATTGGGCAAAGATATTCCCTGTGCAGTGAATTATGTCATACTGGAAGCCACCATAATTTTTGTGTCTGTTAATTTAAAATTCCGTTTGCATATGTCTATGCAATCTTCACAGTAAAAATTCATATTTAGGTCAATTAGTCCATTTCGTTCTGATTAAAAGTAGCCACCGTATTAAGGGATATTAAGTCGTAGAAAGCTTTTGCATCATCCTTTATATTTAACATAACTTCGACATTATTTGGTGTGAATTAGTGGGAAATTGCAATTAGCTATTAATCCTGCCAAGAGTTATCACAGCTTGAAAATACCTTGGATATTCAACATAATCGTGTCTGACCGAAAAATTAAATAGAAAATAAAATAATGATTCAAACTCAAGAAATCTCTTGAATCTCCATTCTCTGTGTTGAAAGTTTGAATTATGTACTCCCTTTTTAACACTTATGCGAAACCAGATTGATTGTCAACATTATTTGGTTATTCCGCGCAGATATGTTTAGGGTGTATACTGGTGTTTGTAAGACTTGGATTAAAAGAAATCAATAAAGGCTATACGGAATAGCCTATAAACCCATCAATTCCATACATGGTCTACCATGTAATTGCCCGTTGTAGCAAATAATGAAGGCGCATCTGTTAGCTATAACGTATACATAGAGATTCTGTTTGGGTATTACAATAATATGTGAATAAGCACCAAGGAATAAACCAACTCCCACACATTTTGTTCTAAAGTAAGTTACAAATAGTATTATACTTTTGAAAGATTTCATCCACAATAAGATTTCACTTTATTAGGGAAGTCCATGGGTTTGCCGAAGGTCTAGTTGTTCACGCAATTGGGGAAAGAAATGAGGGGAAAATTTATTCGTTTTACGAAAAATGTGCCAGTTTTGTATTTGCGGGACGACGGTTAATTTATTATGAATTTACACTTGGCATTTGCGATAGCCCCCTGATGGGAAAAGCTTTCTCAAAAGATGTGTCATGACGTTGTTTGATTTAGCCCTGACCACATCAGGGAGGGAGAGTGTCATCGTTGACTAGTATTGATATCAACTCTTTGTCAGTTTCGAGGATAGGAGGTTCTCGTTTGTTCCTCTATCTTGCAAAAACCCCCCAAATGCAGGCCGGGATATCCGGCTCGAAACGAACCGAAGAGAACTCCGTGGGATGGAATGACGGAATAAAGCGTTGTAATCCAATGGGGTTTGTTTCCGTTTCGTTTTCGCCAAAATACAGTAGACCTGGTTATCCAGTTAAGAGTGTTGAGATTGAATCCTTTTCGGATATTCGTCTTTGTCCAGTGCGTGGAGTATCAATGTACTTGGAGAGGGGGAAACAAAAAACTTCAGGGCTTCAGAGTAGCGGCTTGTTTATAAGTTGTGACACCATCAGAACAGGTCGTTCGTTTCATCTTCATTAAGTCGTTGGCTTTTGGAGGGCAGGGCCGGTGTTGATACATATATTTTCAATGCTCCTTCCACTCGTGGGGCAGCGACTTCACCCTCGGTCAAGTTAGGTGTATCTATGAAGGACATCCTGTCTACAGAAGGGTGGTCCTCTAGTTCAACCTTCAGTACTTTCTACCACGAACTTCAGCAAGTTCAGTGGTAGCCAAGTCTTTATTAGATTCAGCTTATAAACATTCAAATTACATTGAGTGGAGGGAAGGGTTATAGTATAATCAAAGATTATGCAAAGGTACTTAAGTGCAGTATAATCTGCAAATAGCCTACGGAGGGAGAGGGAGAGAATCAAGTCCCTCCCAGTAGCTGGATCTGGGCCTGGAATCTGAGCATTCCATCATACCATGATTCTCTATGTGCAAAAAGAAGAGGCCTTAAGGGATTTATTGGTATGATCTATCGGCACATATATGGAAATATCCCTAAATATGACGTACCAGATGGTTTGAATGGTATTGGAGATTCCTTGCGAAGAAACATCATTTTCACGCTAACTTTCGAAGCAGAGAAGACGATTTTAAGGAAAGCGCCACGTTATTATACGCTATCGTTTTGCCACAAGCCATTGTTTAGTCTTTCACACCAATTGAAAGATGATCGGTGGTTAGTCAAGTTCTGGCCCGTGTCTGTATGAAATGAAAGACTATCGCGTTACTTTTAACATGGGACAAGTAAAAAAAAAACCGCTTTAATTTAACGTTTTCCCTTTAAAATATAAAATTTATCCAAAAAGGCATTCCATTTGTGCCTAATTTTTATGTGCAATGAGCCTGGGCTTCTGTGAGAAATTATAGTTTTAAAGATAAACCGCGCATTAGTGGGTTTTTGTCGAACACTGATCTATAACAAATGGATTGGAAACCTGGGTGGGTTCGTAATTGAAGCACTGATGTCCATATTGGTCATCCCAAAATAGAGCCCAAGAGGTGGTTAAGAGCCGGTCATTTATACAAAATGTTTCCAAAATGCGGGTAAGCGAAATAACAGACTTACAGAATTCCCAACAAATTCAGTGAGGTCATTGTATTTGCGCGTATTAAAACGTGCACCCGGGATAAACTTCTGTTAAACAGGTTGTCTCTGGAATGGTATTGTGTTTTGGTGTAGAACCAAGATCTCGCCCGTCCGTTGCTCCATTCTCGATTGGAGGGTAGGAGAGAAAGAGAAAGCTCCCAAATCCCTTTGACGATGATCATCGCCCCCGCCTAGTTTGAAAAACAGGTCGTAAATATGTTGGGAAACAATACAACACGAGATCGATATGGATGAGCATGGGCATAACTTTGAATCGATGTAATGTTTTAAGCAGGTGGCGAATTCTTATAGATTGTGCATTTCTTATAAAAGCATGAAACTTGGCATATAAAAATGTTTTAACAATTAAATATGAGTAGTTTGATTATTTTGAGACGGTGACGTATGTCACGGCAATCATTCTTCAAGGTAAAACAAGATCCTTTCGGATCATTTGTGGTCATTATTAGAAGACGCGGATAAAGCCATCTGTTCCTAAGATTGATACTTGATTTAGTTTTAACTCTCTTTTCGGCTTTTAAAAACTTTGAATGTTTTGTAGCGCCACCCGGATTCTAAAGTAATTTGAGGCCCCCATAACTTATGTGGAATGGCGAACGCAACACAAGGCCGGTTCGTATCTAACACTAATGGCACAAAACTCTCCACAGTGTCCAAAGTGCCTGTTTTTCAAATTGTCCCGAAGTTGTCCACATTTGGTGAAAAGAAAATGAGACCTTGCGCGATATCAGATTCTTCACTTTGAGAAAATACATGTTTTTTATGCACATGATCCGTTCACCGTTGTTACAACCAGTAATCTGGTACCACCCATGGAGTCCCCTCGCCGATTACCACTGATCGTATGTCATCCGCTGCAATTTGATGCACATGCATTCAACATTGATATTGATCTCGTGTACGCTGTGTTATTTGCATATAGGCCTAATCAAAATCTATTCCTGTATTTCATGTTTTTACGGAAATATCAGATGAACAATTCCAGTTCATCACACTCGGAGCACATTCAACACAAGTAGGCTAGGGCTGAGGGCCTGCCCCTATATCATTATTTTTGCCCAAAATTTCTGGTTTTCACAACTCTTGGTGGCACGCAAGGGGGAAGGCGCGCCGCGGGGACAGCGCGGGCAACATTTAACAGAGCGAATACTGTCGGGAGGACGAAGGGGGTTCGCATATTCACTTTACTTAGCCAATATTTTTTCCCTTTGTCTGGGGCCGAAAGACCAACACCCAGCCAACCCAAATAACACAACGTCAAACTCAAGCATTAAGATGAACAATCGCACCACCCGCACCCAGAAATGTCTTTTTTTGGCGGGGGGGGGCGAGAGGGGCAAAATATAACTTACCGCCGGGGCAGTGGAACATTCATAAACTCACCTGCAAAAAAACCTCGAAATCACCGGTAGTAGTCGTAGAATGCGATAAAAGACTCAGAGATTTAACTTTGTTGAGCAGGGGGGGGGGGTCCCACCCACATTGCCCTTCAACCCCCCTGCCTCCTATGCCCCATTAGTAATCATTTGAGGATTCCTGATATACAAATACAAGATTCCTTAACATGCCTCCCGTCCCTGCTGTTGTGTTCTACCTGCCTCCTTTGCGACCTCTCCCACTTCCTTGGACAAAAAAAAAAATCTATCTGTCATTCATGCCCCAATTACTATGGGCAATCACTATGATTTTTTTTCCCGTTAAACATGGTGAACAGTTGTCAAAGGATAAAATATATCACATACGATTGCTTCCTTTTGTGGCCCTTTTGGTATTTAAAATGTGCTGGTGAATATGACTTGTAAGCCTTTTCAAACAAATTCCACGAAAAGTATCCCCAGTGAGCTATGCTCCTGTTATCTCTTCAATGTAATGTTCATGGTTATGTTAATGTATGAAGCTTAAAGATATATTTAGCGGCCCAGTTCCAGTAAAACTCTGCCCCCTCCCCTTACATTCTCAAACATTTACCAATATATTAAATCCACCCTGGCCGGGCATAATCCCGTAAATAAAGCCCTCCTCATTGTAATACCTCTGCTTTGATTTCTGTCGTGATTCGACCAGCCTCGCGTCTGCTTGTCTGGGCGCCGATCCGCAGCCAGCGGGATGAGTATCCACCTGTGTTTTCTTTTCTTTTCCTTTGTTCCCATCTTCCCGGCAACTGTTTGGTGCTCACTTCTACCCCCCAGCGCCCATTTCTATCCAACATTGGGATCCGCACCACACCCATTCGTTATCTTCCTGACCGACGCCGTTTGTTACGTGGACCGCTGTCCACCACACCCTGCTCCACTGCCGCTTGTTTAATGACTGTGTTCAGGTTACGCACCCCTTAATTCACTGTGTTTTACCTGTATTTGCCCCCACCACCTCAATTGACCCTTTTGCGGACTCTCGGTGACCTAGAAAATTGACTGTGAGATGGTTCCCTCTCCCCAATTGTTTTCCACATTTCTTCTCATACTCCCTTTGCCACTTTGCCTGCCCTTTTGAAATACAACACACAACCACAAACCTGAACACACTTTTTACCAGACTCACTGTTAACTACCTTACCCACCCCTTGTGGTAATTCTGACCCCCCCCACCCAACCTTACGAGGACCCACACTTGAGCAACGGGCAACATCGGAGCACCAACCTGTCTCACCGGTTGGCACTCCCCTTGTTTAGAATACGGTTTTTACTTCCCACTTCAGTTCCGAATTTCGATCTCACCCCCTATCATACCTCCACGAACAACCGGCCCGTTTCAAACCCACCAATCCAAAGGTTTCCCCACCAACTAAAAAATACAAAATGTACCACCCCTCTCTTCAGGAAATGCTACTCTCCCCCGTTACTATTTAGGCCCCTGCCAAACTCCTCACGCAAACTTTCGGCACCCTGTTCCTCGCTCACTTCTTTGTGTTTGTCTCCGTCCCCCCTGTCCCAAAACACACCTGCGATCGGGGCTATCCCTTTCTGCGCAGGTCCCTCTCTTGTTCCAACTGCGTGTTGCCCCTTGTGGGCTGCTCTGGCCCTGCCCGCGTCCTCCCTGCGCGCCGGTTTGTTGGTGCGTTTTCCCTGGTTGTCCGTGCCTCACCTTGGCGTCCCTCCGACCCACCAGAGATGGCAGTCCCTGCCTTCGGGACGCGCCTTCTCTTCTTCTCCCTCCCGTGCTCTCCTCTCCCCCCTTCTGTTTGTTGTCCGCCCCCACAACACCAATCTCCTCCACTTCCTGCTCTGTGTCGCCCCTCATTGCCCTCGCCGCCCCACTCCGTGGTTACAAAGCTGCACAAAAGACAACCATCCGAAGATAAACATCAATAAACACACACACCCCACCAGCCAAAAAATAAAACAACACCCAACACACCAAAAAACAACTAAAATAACTCCCCCACACAAAACACTAACACCACCCCCACCGGTCTCAAAGCCACACACAAAAACCCCAAAAACCACACCATTTTCAAAACCATCCTCAACGTTTTCAGGGATTGTGTGTTGTAGGCCAACTAAACCCTTTGTAATCCAAAATGATATCTAAATCACACCCCTATTAACATTTTTCTCAAATCACTGAGGTTTTAAAAAGTGTTAAGTTTTTATTTTTTGCAATAAAAAATTCATTATAAACGAACTTCGCTCCTATCCTTTGTTGTGCCTCAACGAAGTTCACAAGGATGAGGCTTATGGCACACTTGCACGTGATATATGGCGCGTTGGGATATATTTTCGTGGCTTCTGTTTCGGTATCCATGCGGCGTTGTAATTACCACAGGGAACTATAAACGTGGTTAGCTTCCCATGATGACTGTACAGTTGTGTACATTGTCGGAAATAAATCTTGGATTTTTTCGCAAAGGAATTCTCCATTGGCCATGAAAACCATCTGGTACGTTTTATTTGGGATATTCATTATATTGTTGCCGATAGATTCATACCAATAAAATCACTTTAAGGATTTGTGTAAAATTGTATACAAATATCCATGTACTATTTGGGTTTGTAATTAGTATTCCCTCATGGTTGCTAAGTTGTTGCAACCCACCTATTGTTGACAAAGGTCTTTTAAAAGAGGACGTTCAAGGTGACGTCAGGACCAGTGTTTGTATTTTTTTTTAGGAAGGAAAACATAAAAATACTTGTGAATTTCGGTAATATGCGCCCAGCAGGAGCTAAATGCCAATTGAGCTCCCTCCGAAAAGTGTAAGTAATGATGATTATATGCAGGCCAAGTGCTCTTTGCATAATATTGATTATCTGGTCTCTTCATTTCCGTTGAAATTGAAACAAATCGCAAACAGATGATATCGGTACGGCATATTGCGTAAAGGTGAAAGCAGTCTTTCTTTATTACATTCCTGAAATACAGTAAATCCTTTATGAACGACAGCCATGGATAATTCGATAGGTTATATATTTCAACAAATGTTGTTAATGTTGTTATTAGGTAGAGAATGCTTGAAGGCGGTTATTACTTTGTTACTGTGCCTGTGAGTGAATTACACTGTGAAAGTATTCTTGTACGTACTCGACCCCTCCCATATCACACATTAGATTTTACAACAGAGTTGCGATGTGATATCAGAATTGAAACCTGTTTTTCGAATTCATGTTTGTGCTTGACTGTAAAAGTTTTTATTGCTTTGTTGGAGGAGTAGCAGTAACTACGTCTGCAGAAAATACAAAAAATCGGTCCCTCCTGTTGATGCTGTTACGTCATCCCCAAAGAACAAAGGCGTCTCTTTTGGTTTTACGGTCTTTACGCAGTGTAAGACGGAATAAAAAAAATCGAATTTAATTGATTCGCATTTTCACACTGGTGGCTGACATCATTGCAGGCAGACCGGAAATTTGGAGCATTAAAGGTGAGAATAATCAAGGGAGATGGAAGCAGTTAAGAGTATTGTTTGTCAACAGTTGATCGTTGTTATATATGGCGAATTGGGAAGGTTTTACTTTAAGTGGGGGGGTAGTCATTAAACGTTGATTCAGAGATTGAGAAGTAAGTATTAGTTTTTGTGTTGTAATAATGGAAAACTGGTAACTAGAACTAAGATCGTAATTTAAAAAATGGACAAATTCGAAAAAAATTGAGGATGAATCGGATTTTCGTTTGATTGCAGACCGTAAACATTTATGTGTAGTAGTAGTTATCATAATTACTGTGGATAACAAAAATTTCGGAGCCGGAATTTTAAAACAAATATTGTGATTATTCATATGAAGGAATTCGATTTAAGCTTAGAAATTTCACGCAGTGATTAATATAAGGAAAAACACAATATTCTTTTTAAAAAAAAAAAAAAACACGCATTTTTTGTGGAAATTGAGGGCGCCCTCTCAGGAAATCTCTGAGTCGGCTGTTAAGAGAGGGTCCACTATGGTGAACGTTACTCATTATTGGCGAGTTAGATCTAGCCAAGATTTGGGATGTGGCCGTCTTTATGTTGATGTATTGGGGATGGTGTGAAAACCCTACAAATCGCAAGGCCTTTTTGTAGAGGTTTAAAATGTGGTGAGTTAATTCAGAGTATTGCAAGAGTTGTGTTTGGTAAACATTCTGGCTTGGTGTGTTACGAAGAAATAAAAAGGAGGTTTGTACTTGTCAAGTATAGGGAGGGTAGTTTAGAGGGGTAAATATATGGTATGGTGAGTTGTCACCTTCGCAGTACAGAAAGTATTTTGATGTAACATACTATTTTCATATATTGAAAAGTAGTGTTGGGAAAAGAAAACAAAATAATTATGATATTCTGCGGTAACTTGCCATATTTAAACTCTCGGAATAACCTGTCCTAATTCAAAATGAAAACATTAACACCAGTCATAACACACCACATCACACTTTTTTAACGTAACTCTTCTAATACTCTGAAGGTAACAACTCACCATATTTTAACTCTCAAAATGACTCCCCACTTCAAGTACAAACATTTCCACTAATCACTACAACACGCTACATCACAGCGTGTGCTAAATATAATTCTTCAAATTCGTTGCTTTTGAAGTGACAACTCACCGCATTATAACTCTCCAAAAGATCTCCCTACTTTTAAGTACAAACATTCACAACATGAATTTCCGTCGATTGATTTTTATTTCCGTCGGTTAATATTTTCTATATTATGTTCTCATTACACACAGCATATTTCAGAATATTACTTGTGGCCAAATAAAAGTGATATAATAAAAAAGATGTCCTATTCATTTGTATGTATAGTTTGGTAGCTAGCTGTAGCTATAATGTCTAATGGCGGCGCCCATGGCCAAGGGACGATTTTTTTATTCGTATTAATAAATTCGATACAACTGACTGTTACGGGAGAGGTCTATTAGAAAAGCATGAACAGATTTAAAATGCAAAACAGTGAAGTTTGGATTTCAAAAGAACATGACAAATACGTTCATGGTATTGTAATAAAGCGACAACAAGAAGATTGACACTAAATTTCAACTGCCATACGAAACTTTCAAGTTTATGTTATAATCGAATATCCTTATTAATATAATTATTATTATTTCTTCGTATCAGAATGCCAAAGTACACGTCGAATTAAGAATAATAATAATGCTTTTGTAAAGATCTCGGTTGTCACAAATTCCGATATAAGCCTAAATAGACCAGACAGATCATGTTATATTTGTGATAATGATGTGACGAAAAATTAAAAGATGATGCTTCAGTTGAAATTGTTTTCATCATAAACGTCTTGAACATGATGAAAATGACTATCGATTTTATGATGATTATGATGATAATTGACAGACCGTCACGACGCGGATGATAACGATGGTTACCTAAACAACGAATGAAAGAGAACAAAATCGATTACTTCAAAATCATGACTTTTAAGGCCCTTCAATGAAGAATAAAGGTCATTACAGCAGTATCAATACTTAAAGTCACCATCAGTGATTTGCTAACTCAGAAAATAGAAAATAAATCATAAAACAATCAAACGTTTGCGTGTCTGTAACAAGTTAAATTATCCTAACATACCAATTCCTAACATATCATTTTTTCAGCTAAAAAAATGAAAATTCTACAAACGTATCCTTCACTTTTAAGCTATTCCCGCAGATTCAAATATGTTGACTCTCTGGGGTGGATCACTGATAGTGTCTTAAATTTACATAAGGCTAATCTAATATTTGTTGCAGCCATTATAGAAATAAAATGTCCCTTGACTGCAATTATTGCTATGTTCAATCTAAATGTCCTTGCTATCTTATCAACCAAAGAGTTTTATCGCTTCGCGAATACTGCCCCATAACGCCTTTTAAATTAAAAAAAAATCATTGTATTGTACCAATTCTCTTCTATATCGCAGGTGACACAAGCTATATACCTCTTAGGCAGTAATATTAAGGACTTATAGGGCTGATGATCTAAAATGTTATTCAAGTTCCCTCTCGGTACATAACTTTTGTGGTAAAAACAACTATTTTCGCAATGATTGATTTTTAGATTTTTAGGTAATGTAGTTACTATGTGAATGATATTCATTAAGGTGGTTATTCATACTGTTAGACAATTGGGTATGGCACAACAAGTCATTGACTACGAAACCTGAATTTAATGGATCCAATATATTTGGGAGGTTATTTGGTTACTACTACTTTACAATTACTACCGGATATACCCTTTCAATTTTTAGCCCGATTTCTGAATATGGAATCTTCATAAGGCGGTAAACCCATATTTACTTAACAATTTATTAGTGAGAAATTTCGGTTTATCTTTTTCCTTTCCTTGTCTTATCACGGGGTTATCTGTAAATATTGGTCGGTGCCCATCAATGTTCTAATCTATATTGGGGCATCGAATGAATAAAAAAAAATTAAATTAATCATCCATGGCACACCGCCATGCCCTGGCACTTTGGTTGTACTGGTAGATTTCATAATTAGGCACGCAATGCGGGGCTCGGTTTAACCGGACCCACCTCAAAATAACGCGAGGCAAGTTCGGTAAAATAACATTAGTGCAAAGTCTCATTTCCATTGTTCTCCTACACGCTCGTATGATCCTGCATGGGTGATCTCTTGAAGTGTTTTGTTTGTTCATATGGTAAATAAGAATACTTTACTTAAAGCCACTATTTGTGATTCACTCAAAAGAGTTAACATATTTGAAATCTGCAGGAATAGCTTAAAAGTGTACGGAGAGTAAGCACTAAAATATGCGATGGCACTTGTTGGGTATATTAGGGTAGCTATGCTTGTTACAGACATGCAAAAATCTTTGATTTTTTGTTTTCAATTTTTTACTATAGCAAATCACAGAGTACCTTTAAGGTGATATTTTACTAATGGTGGGCAGGTGCATTTGTTAAGTTTGGTACAAATTTATCTATATTTTAAAGATGGCACTAGAGTACGATAATAAATAAATAAATAAATAACGCATTACTTCTTAGTTGAATGAATTAAGACCAAGTTTTTTCGTTGTTTATGATTTCCATAACAGTTTGTCATATTTCGGCAATAAATAAAGACAAGCACGAGTAGGATATATTGAAAATATTGAATATATGTCATATTGAGGTAAACGACGTATAACCGATGACATGCACTGACCTATAATCAATCTCTAATGTCCACCGTGTCAACCAACTAAATTGAAAAACAAACATTTAAATGTAAAATATGATAGTAATAACAGCAAACAGACTAAGAGCAAAAAAATCACGAACAAAATGTAACTGGGATGAATAACTACAGGTCGTTTAATGTAGACTTTTAAATATATTTTTCTCCTGTAACAAAGATCTTCATTTTTTTCTATCATGCATTCAATTCAAGGACTTTAATGTTTCATGTTAAATGATGCAACATTAATACGCAAACTTCACTCGTGATTGTAATTAAGTTAATAGGAAATTTGCTGACGGCAACGTGATTGCTCATCATTTTAATTTTTATTTTATCGATTTATTTTATGGACATTTGAAATTGATGAACAAGCGGATAAAACAACCACGTGTAGGTTTGTAAAAAAATGGAATCTTCAAATCATAAATAAATGCTATCGAATAAACGGTCAACAATTGCTTATTGCGCAGAGGGCCGGTTTGTTTCAGTATTCTTATAAAGAAGTAATCATAATAAATAATAGCAATATTTATATTAGTGCCTTTTTTTGTCAAATGATACAAAGCGTTGTCATTTGGCTGTGCCGTAATTTCGATGCCACTGTAGCGTAACGCATTTTATATTTGTTGTTCCATTTCTCTTTCCTTCGTTGAAGATGACCTCAGAAAGCTTTAAAACGCACTTAGGTAGTTGTAGATTGCTCTTGGGAAGCTTGAATAAGCATACGAGTCTTGAGCTTTTAGACCGTAACAAAACAATATTCGTATCATTGACAATGACTGAAAGGTATGCAATAATTCTTCCATTGCAGATTCTCCCCCCCCCCCAAGTCTCTCTCCCATGTTCCTAATCTGTCTGCTTTTCTCTAATGAACAAATGTTGCTTTTATTAAAATGGGCTCCACGATATTTTAAACCTGATGTCTTGAGAATATCATATCTGAAAATATCAGAAATTAAATTGTCGACTTTATTCTCCTTTTGTGTGTAAATAGGTTAAATGCGATGTACAATGAGAGAGAGTCTATTTTAAAATACCGAGTAGGATTTTGAAAGCTAAGGGGAAAGGGAGATATTATGTCTAGCCTGCCTCATATCATGGGTCTCTGGGACGAATTCATGATTTACTGTCTAAAGCAATAAGCTCGATTACACTACTGTCTATTAAAGGGACATGTGGAGATTTTCTGTGGATACAAACTCTAAATTTGCCTCTGACTGGTAGCAGAATACCTACCGAGAAAGTTTGCAAGGTTTGTTGGACAAACAAGCAGAATAAAAAACACAAACAAACAAACAAACAAAACAAATAAAGAACAAAAACAAGAAAATTACTTGCCTCTTGTCCTATAATTGTCCAATTGACTTTCTGTCGTTTACGACAGAAAATACTATTAAATTATCTTATTACATAAAGACGGCTTATTCAGCTTTAATATTCACTTCAGGCGTGATTTCATACATTGGTAAGCATTCTAAATATTAAAAATGAAACACGGGTTCTTGGAAAAAAAAGGACACACTTTTCTGGAATAATCCCCGTATCTCTTTAAATTATTTTACTTTAATAATGGCGGTTTACATGGATTCATTTTCACTTCTATTTAAAACGCTTGATTAATCACTTAAGAATGAGCGGCTCAAGGTCATTTACTTACTATTAATCTAAATATACAGATCACACAAAGAGTAATTACTTCTGTATTGTTAAAATAGGTTAAAGGGTTTTCAAAACCATTTAAAAGCAATATTAGCACATTTTTTTGAAGGGCGCCCCAATTTTTCAAAAAATTGGAGATTTTCACACGGTTGCATTGGTAACTGGCTAGTAAATCATACCTGTGAATGGTTAAGCTCGAAAATGTCCATGTGTCACAAACGAAGGAATTTTGTACTAAATAATTATTATCGGGGAATCCCCGATATAATTCAACACGCTGCTGGATACGGCCTTCCAATGTAAATAGCCGTGAAATAGCGTCCAGTACGTGTCTAGGGCTCCATCCATGTTGTTGTTTAATAGTTCGGGCAAGTCCAAGTTTAGAGGTTAATTTTCTCGAGGTGGCACTATTTTCAATCATGAGGACATAAACGTATCATTTCCAGCCTGCTGTTAAGTCCAATCTGGATCCCAATTCTAATTACAAAAATCGCTATTTGTGGATAATAACGCATTTTTTTATGCATCTCGTTCGTCAGGTATAGTGTCCTAGACCATTACCACGTAACTGTGCAAAAATATCATCACCCACCCCCTCAAAAAGAATCCCACCCTCCTAACCTTCAACCATACCCGACCCACCTCTAAAAACGAGGCCCCAAACCGCCCTCATGCAATCCCACCAACACATACCTACCGGATGACCCGCCGCGGCATAAGGAAGTCCCCTTTAAGGGGCATTTCGTGACCCACTCACCCCGACTAAAAAGTTGAGATTTTCATATCATCTGAACCGTTGGCGTAAGTATAGTTATGTATGCCTAATCTTGCGTGCAAATTCGATCTGCCTTTGAAGAAATTCGTAATGTTGTATTTTCTGTCCGTAAACGGAAATATACTACAAAAATTTGCGCATAACATCAAAATGCACTGTCAGAATCAATTGAAATAACATTTTCTTTGGGATATCCAGTGAATTATAATCTAAATTGAGGTACTAGGATCACATACAATAACCACCATCCTCACTCCCATAACACTGACCTCATACCCTACAACCCGAATGCAACATCCTAGGCATCCCATCCACCCGTCACCGGTCACATCACCCCTTCATATATATCACATGGCCATTCAATGATCCGGTCTTTAACCTACAAGTTACTTCAAAGTACCACAACTGCTATGTTTATTACTTTTTGATAGAATGTAAAAAATGTCGCTCTATCCATGTTATTTTTAAGGTGACGACGTCTACTTCGTCCTTGTTGAAGGACCGTTCACGCTATCCCTTAACAGTGCAGATATATCCAGTCGCAGATGACATAAACCCAGGACGTGTGGGAGTTATCAAACTCATGAAGTGGAAGAGAGTCGCAATTCTATTCCAAGACAATAACTACTTTCGAGCGGTGAGAAATGCTAAATTTGCAAAAATAAGGAATAGTTTTAACTGTCTAAAATGCTTAGTTTCCGATGTAGGGGGCACAGAAGGTCAACGTCCATTGCATTCAATGGGGCTTGATCTTGTTACCCCCCTACTTTCTTAAGCAAGCATTTGAGACACTATTCCTTGTTTTAATCCTATGAGCTCTACCAATAATTTGCACCATTTGTTATCCGAATCGGAGCAATTTTAAAATTTGACCCCTGTACAACTGAAATTGACCCTTTTTATTGATTTTTGCTGTTTTTAGCCTATAACTCTGAAACTTTAGGCTGTACATATTACAAACTATACCTTTTCTGAATCCTTATGGTTGGACACATAATATGGTATACTTTTCAACATGATTGGATCAATTTAAAAATTTGACCCCTGTACAATCTTTGTCTTGGCCCCCTCTCTTAAGGCACCACTTGCGGCACTTAAGAATCGGTGTTTCAGGGGTTCCTGTCAGGCTGTCTACATATTTGATCGCTCAAACCTTTTGTACTTGAGATGTGTTACAAATGTGTGCTAGGCTCCAGGGCTATACGTCTTACCAATGTGCAGGTTGGTGCCATATGCTTTTAAATAATCTTGATTTAATTATTGCCCTGTTTAAAGTTCTTATTGATACGCCTCCAACAATGGTCAGTGGGGCCCACTTGGGTTTTCACGTGGGTTACATGGGCTTACGTGGGCATAGGAATTACATAGGGCCAGTGTAGTTTTTCAATGGGTAACTGATAGGCTTCTTTACTTGGGCTTTACGTGGGTTTCCTAAATGGGGCCATTGTAGGTTTTCAATGGGTCAAGGGTGGGTTTCTTTACTTGGACTTTATGGGGGTTTCCTAAATGGGGCCACTGTAGGTAATTAATGGGTCAATGGTGAGTTTCTTTACTTGGGCTTTCCTTAATGGGGCCATTTTAGGTTTCCAATGGGTCAATGATGGGTTTCTTTACTTGGGCTTTAGGTGGGTTTCCCAAAATGGGGTCATTGTTATTTTCAATGTCATTTTCAATAGGTGAATGATGAGTTTCTTTAATTGGGCTTTAAGTGGGTTTCCAAAATGGGGCTATTGTAGGTTTGTCTGAGTATATTTTGCTCATATGGAAGGATGGGCATTTTCAGGGCTGCCCATTTTGAGCCCAGTTGGGGGTAAAATGTTTCATTTTCCATTCTTTTGTATCAAATAATTATCTAACTTTATTTAATAGGTCGACTAAACTCACCCCTGTCGATATGAAGGCCATTACGTATAAGTTTAATAATTTTAACTTCAATAATCCTTTAAATAATCTAACTTGATGCTAGTTTGTCAATAAGTACAAGTGGTCGACTCGATAGAGCATAATACTTAATATCATGGGGTCCCTGGTTCGAATCCAACCAAGGTAAATAAAAATATTTGTAACCATGTTAATGTGAGATGCAAGTGATGCCTAATGAATAGTTGGAATTAAACCATAACCAACTGTACTGCAACTCTTTTTTCATCCACCTTACACTTAATTTCTTTCATTAAAGCATATAACTAGCCGTTAACATGCGTGTGATTTGTACTTGGCCCATAAGCACCCATCTATGGCCCAAGTAGATAACCCACTGGGGACCATCACGATTCCCGATGACAAACAAGATAGAGGGCCCCACATGGGCTGCCAATTTGGGGCCCAGAAACTCGGCCCATGTAGGATCCATATTGGACCCATGTTGGAGGGGTAGGTGCCAAATAGTGTACCATGCGAAAACATAATTGGTTTTAGTTAGAAATCGTGAAAACAATTGTTTTTCTTGACAATGGTACGGTCTATATCTCACTTTTTTTCTGATATTCCTTCACATAGAGCTTTAGATAGAGGTCTTTGCAGATACTCAGCCTAATTTAATAAATGATAATTTACTTTTATAAAAGTGAAAGGTCTCAAATTTTGCGCGAAATGTTTCTGGTTTGCAATCTAACCAAAAGTTCGAACATTTTGGAATGAAAACCATCAGTCTCGTCCACGGGTACGAAAAAACATGCTACGTTGTGTTGCCATCTGGTTTGCTGTGCCGAATAGGCTCTTTTAGAGCTGCTATTACTTTGAATAAGGTGCACCGCAATCGTCTGCGCAGGCACACACCTACTTTTAAGTATTCTCTTCTAATTTCTTTTCCCATAAACCTCTCTGAATCGTTTTAGTTGGTGTTCTGTAATATATATCAGAATCGCAATTAGATAGGTAAGTTTATTTATTTATACAGGGTGTCCTAAAATAAATGCAATCCTCGCAGTCGGTGCTATAATTTCAAAATTACTGAGAAATATTCAAATTTTATAACAGATTCTGAATGACGAACTTGTTTCCTACATTCTGTTCAATTTTTGTCTGATACGGTTCAGTAGTTTGTTTGAAAACATAGGCCTGCGTAGATTACCCTTCCAAGTTTGCCTTAGATCGTTGAAACAGGTTCACCTTGAAAAGTGGAATAAAATGTCTTTCAACTACAAAAATCTCCTGGTACTAATACTGTCTGTTGTTTAAAATAAATTACTAAAATATTTGTCGTCGTTGTTTTATTATATCCACGGTCTTTTTTTTTTTTCTGTACAGTATTTTTGGGGCGCTAACTCCCTATTTAGAATAGTAACTTAGCGACTTGGCCAAATTTTATCTCCAGTGGGTCTGACAAATCCGCGTGAATAATGTAAATTGCGGCGGAGGGATTAAACACCAAATGAATGGAAATGGTTGGGGCTATAATTTCAAAATTATACTTAATTGTACTTATTGTTTTATCCACGGTCTTTTATCGTGTGTGCAGTGTTTTCCTCCACTCATATTGAGAATAGTAACTTAGCGGCTTGGCCAAACTTAAATGTTTTATCTTCTGCGTGTCTGACAAATCCACGTGAACATTGCAAATTGCAGCGGAGGGATTAAATACCAAATAAATGGAAATTGTATAAATGGATGTTGAAGACCATTTTGATATAATATGTTATAATATGGACCATTTGATAGACACAACAAACAACACACATACACAACTGAAACAAAACTTGAGTTACATCAAACACAATGTCAGAACTTTGTCATTGTGAACAGAGACCATTTCCTTTATTTGTCAAAGGCATGTTGTCCTTAAAGCCACTATCAGTCATTTTTTTCCAAAATCAAAATGCCCATTTTGTCTATAAATTGGTAGTGTTAGGTCATATCAACACCTTATATTACTGTCCATTGTGAAAAAAAGACCTTAAGCATTTTAAAGCGGTCCTGAAGATGCCATTTGCGACTGTTTCTGCGTCTAAAAAAAGTCGGATACCGACTTTTTATTAGTAAACAAAGCATAAAAATCACAATTTCTTAACAAATACGGCGCGTTACGCTTAGCCACTTACAGGGTTCATTACTACAACAATTTCCAACACAACATTGCAAAAAATGCCATTTGATGAAAAAATAGGGGGCTCTGTTTTTGTTACATTTTGAAAAAATCGCTGATAGGGGCTTAAATGTTTTTATATTAAAATAGTTAGTTTACAAGGTTACAACTCTGGGTTAATTGAACCAACTGTAAATAGGAAGGATAAGAAGAGACAGGAAAAACAAAACATGCACCTCATACTTTAGCAGCATCCTGTGATTGTGTTTCATCATCCAAACTTGGAAGGCTTAAATTTGTGGCTTACTTCCTATTGCCTTGGTTTCTAAAAAACATTGAAGCAAATCAGAAATCACCTGAACAGTAATGTGAGAAAAGGATAGGGCCGTACAGATATCTCGCACATTTCAATATTTAAAAAAAAAATTAGTACCGAGGAGTTTTTTTGTAGTTAAAAGACATTTATTCAACTATTTCAAGTGACCTACTTCAACGATCTACCGCAAACTTGGATGGGGGTAATTGACAGCGGGTTTACATAATACCCCTTTGTTTCAAAACTAGTGAACCGTATCGGACAAAAATTTTGGACAGGAAAGTACAAAAAACAAGTTCGTCATTCAAATATGTTATAAAAGGTAAATAATTCTATAATGTTTTGAAATATGCACTCAACTGCGAGGATTGCATTTGCTTGGGACACCTGTATTTTGTTCATTTTCTAAACATATGAGGGATCTCATACAGCAACTTGAAAAGGCTATATCCAAGATATTACTATCGAGGCTGTTTTCTGATGTATATAACCCGGAATCAGCACATTCGTAGTCTACTGGGAAGGAACTCACCAATAAAATTTCGCACAATTACAACCTTAATCGTGTGCTAATATTCAAATATGCCCTGGAGTCGATTTCTACTTGGCTATTATTTACTGCTCAAGATTATTTTGCAATAAACTTTGGGTGCAACCAAAAAAACCCCACCTTTTGTTGATACATATAAATAGTAAAACAACAATTTTTTTTCCATCAAGTAGGGGTGTGTGTATTAATGCTTGTTGCAAGTGTTCCAAAAAGATTTTACACCTTTGTCTACAAATTTCTTAAAAGGTGGGTGGGCATATCATATTGTTTGAAGATACTTTTGTAACTACAATATCATTTTAGGATCTGGTGAAAACGGCATGACAAACAAAGCTCACTTAACGCCGACTCAGAGATTTCCCGTGAGGGCGCCCTCATTTTCAAACAAATTGTGTTTTTTTTTTTTTGCATGTAATAATCTTGTCCATACACAATCACTGTGTGAACAGCTAACTCAAATCGAATCTTCATATAGAAAATCACATCTTTTTTAAAAATTCCTGATCCTGAATTTATGTTATAACACAGTATCCTATGGCTGTTATACTACCCATAAATTTTTACTGCACAAAACGAAAATTCCGAGTCATCTCAACCTTTGGAATTGAGCAATTCCTAGTGACTATATTTAGTTCTAGTTGACTATTATTATTAATATATTTAAAAAATATATTCAGAAATCCTTCTTAGTCATACTTTAAAAGACACTGGTCACATTTGAAAAATAGTTCGCCCGCAAGATGTTTAAAAATCGATAGTTGTGCATGGTGTTGTAAAACTTTCATAGACCTTAGCCCTCACCATGAAATGACCCAAATCAGCTTTTTTTATGGGTAAACAGAACGATTTTTACAATTAATGTCGCCGTCGACATTAATTCAGCAGACGACGGAATGACTTTTACCACAAGAAAACGCACGCCGATGCATTTTTCCCCATGGCATGCACGTTGTTTGACCAGTCTGTGCCCTTTGTGTTTAACTTAATGAGTACGAGTCTATGTCTATGATATTCATGTAATTACACATTTGTTTGATAGTATGAAAACTTAAAGGAGAACCCGTACAATGATAATATAAAATAATAACCTATAAAATAATTATGACCACATATCGAGTTGTTTAATAGAAAAACGGAATTATATAACCCTAACAATGAATTAAACCATCTATTCCTGACCATGTGCTATTTTAAATTGCGCTATTGTATAAGCCTTGTTATCTGCTATACACCGGCACGTTTTAGGTCATACCTGCACAGGAAATACACATTATTATGAAAGCATCATGCGTGAAGATGTACGACGCTACTGTGCCCTCTGTATCGCATAACACAAATTCATATCCCATATACAGTACAGTAGCGCGAATTTCAAATATCGCGCATGGTCAGACAAATGCTTTTAATTCGTTTTATGGTTATAATAATTCCGTTTTTCCATGAAACCACCCAATACGTGTTCATAATTTTTATATCGTATATTGTGTAAGTTTCTTGATAAAGTTTCTCCTTAAGTTAGTCTAGAAATTACCTTATTTTTTAAACCTCTTATTAACGCCCATATCCGTTTTTTTTGAGTATGTTATTTATTTTAAAATGTATCTCTACTCTTCCAATGCCTAGACTATCATTTGAGAGCAAATTATAGAAATTTCATATTTTGTGAAATGTGCCAGTGTCGGTTTAAAATAATGCGCCGATGTAAGAAAAATAGTCAGAACCAACTTTTCACACAAGTAACGCTATGGCACTCTTTTTGGCATCCTGAATTAGTATCAAAAGATGTCAATAACCATAAGGTAAGAATTAAGGCATCCAAATCTAACTTAAGTCCTAAATTAAAAATAAAAAACTTTGTTTTATAACAAAGTTGGGAATTTTAAGGGTAGATAATTAGGTTAAAAACGCGTGTTTTTTTGTTTTTAAATTAATACCAAAAAACAATCATATTTATCATTAATTGTTTTTTATTAATTATTTATATTTTTGTTGCTATATAACAGATCCATGATGCTCGAATAATCATCATGGGCCTTTTATGTCATTAGCCCTTCATTTGCTTGCACGGTAAGATTTTCTATTTAATTATCAGCCATGATATTGCAATAGGTGTTATGGAGTGGGATGAGAACCGACTCATGGACAAGAGAATAAGTACAGATTACAAATTCTCTAGTGTCATTACCTCATACTGGATAGGGAATGTTTTGGCAACTGTAATTTCCTCCTCAATATCAATGTAGGATCTATAAACAATTATATTATCAAGTAAATGACCCAAGGATTCTCCTCAAAGCAATGGAATGTTGGTAAAGGTCAAGATTTTGAAAGAAAATCATTAAACACGTGACCTTTCGCAAATGTTGTTCGCAATGACCTTTCAAATATAAACCTTAAATGGATAATTTTGTATTATTATTTATATCATTCTTCGCGAGTGGTTGCAAAGAAATCTTTGTATTGTACCTTTTGGTAAGTCCCCGGATGCAAATACAATATTCTTTTCATTTGTATCGCATCCGGGCATTTTAGCGGGAACGCCGTTATTCCACTTGTATCATTCGCTTAGTTTGGACCCAACAACAACAGTGTCAAGACAAGGTTTGGTTTGAGTCCGCCTGATTTAAATAATAATAAATATCGATATGGCTTTTTCTTCGTATGTCAGATATATTGCACTCGCTAGAAGAATATTGTACTCGTCTTTGACTCGTACATTATTTCTCTAGCTCATGGAATAATCCTTGTACATACTTAAAGCCATTTGAATACGATGTTAGGATATAAGTATTATTTGACGTTTTGCTTGAGATACCGATACAACTTCTAAATAGCATAGGCATTGCTATTTTATAATAGGTTAAATAGAAATATATGGTTCTCTAAAGAAATCATGTTGTGGAGCTCACGTTTATTATTAAAAAAAAAAAATCAACCATTTATACTCTATATTGAAGGATCACTGTACATCTAAATCGATTTTTGTCGTCAATTGTTTCTGCACAAAGCCTATTGAGATTATAACACAGTGATTGTAACCGTGATATATTCCAAAATGATCAGATCTTCTCCATCCTTCACAACACCCAAAAAGAGGTGGTATCTGTGTTGTCACTTCAATACGTCTGGGTATTCAATGTCGTATTAAAGCCCAGACTTTGATTGAGACAGTGAAAAACCACGGTGATACTACCAATGATCACTATGATATCCATATCACATTCAGATTATTATCCATGTCATTCCTTTTTCGAGGCATACACAACGGATTATACGCCTAATACTTTGAATGCCAGGATGGTGTCTGGAAGGGGCCAATTTGAGCTTGGCCATTTCTCCGACCATGTAAATGAAGAAGTTGTTGAGGTTTATGAATCGTCTTTGTATTCTGTCCACACAATCGTTATGTGGACAATATCATAAAGTTTTGCACTTGCTGGACTGGTAAGTTTACTCTTCTTGTCCGATTTTTAACTCTTTGGACCGTGATGTAGTCCAGTTAGTTTATGATTTAACCAAAAACAAAACACTTTGCAACAGAAACAATTTTGGTGGATATACTATGAAATTGTCTACAAAATAATATATTAAAAGTTACCCAAATCAACCTAGCGGAACATGTTGAAATCACGGGGACCACATTGTAAGGGTAAAAAAAATAGAATTATGAAATTGATTTGTAAATGATGTACCAATTTATAAGGGCTACTATTAAGGTTTAAAAAAAGGTATAGTTTGACATATTGGAGTTCTAGTTTCAGTACAATAGGCACATAACAGTTCATGTCATCCTGGGGTAAATTCATAGAATGGTCCTTTTGATCGGATAGTTTTAATCGTTCAATTTGTCCTGATAAGTAATGTACATGATTCTTGACGCTTCTATCTAAGAGTACAGAGCTCTGATACTGACCTCCATCGACCTGTAGCCCCGTCACCTTTTGCGTTTCAATTATGCACCGAATATCAAGATGGTGGCAACCGTATATTTCGGCTCTTGTACCATTAGACGAACATCTGACACCATTTTATAAGAACGGATGCATCTGAAAATTTATTGAACTATTGACAAAAACCTGCAGATAGGGCAAAACTATACTGGAAAGTTGCCGAACACGTTGGCATGCTTTTTGACGCGTTGTGTCCTTGATTTTGGTAAACTTTTGATATGTGTTTTTAAAGGTTTTTTCTCAATACAAATTATGGAGAAAATGATTATGTTGCAATTAGTTTTGGGTTAAGATATCATTTATTCTATTTTGACTGCGTCGACTATGTTAATTCCGGGGCCTTGCACATTAAGGAGTTTAGCGGTAAAGATTGGCTTTGGTCTGTCTGACATGCAGCCAACACACTTGTGGGCATCAGGACCAGCCAATATCGGGTTAGTTTCACGGAAAACAGCTTAGAGGCGAGACATGTCTAGAAATCAAGGACGGTTTCTGCCCAGATTTACCCATTCTCGCTAAGCAATGAAACCCCCGATCTTCACTTGTTTTGTTTTCTATCATTTCCGAAGCATATCCTTTATATATTTATTCTGCAAGCATTATTTCGGAATTTGTATGACTGCAATTTTATAAAACCTCTATTACATAGGGAGCTACGATACCCACATTGTAGGACTGCGATATCTGCACACTCAAAAATTGATCAGTGTGCTCGTATTGTGACTCAGAATGATTAAATAGGTAATGTGAAAAAAAAACTCAAGCATTATTTACACTTGATTGTTGAAGTTGTAATTCTTGTTCCTTTTTAAGTAACCAGAAAAAGAAAAACAAACACCGAATCAGTTACGATAAAATTCAAAGTAATAACAGGACACAAACAAGCAGAAATTCTCCTTTTTTTTTCAAATTTTGATAGATAGTTTCAAATATATAAAAACGCAGTGTAGTCCCTTTCCTTGTTTTTTCGTATGATATGTGCATATTAATATGTAAAGAAAAATAATGTATATCACTTAAATTTCTCATATATCCCTGTTTTGTCATAATGCCAAGAAAGATGTCGCGTGATAATTTGAAAACACTTTTAAGTCACACCGTTGACATAATGCTGTTTTTAGTCTTTTTCACTCTCTGAATGTGAAGGCGTATATCCAGAGATCATTCTCGCAAAGTACTTGATTTATCATTCAAATTCCATTGCGAATGTCTTCTATTTTTTTGAAGACCACTGTCCCTTCCATTGACGTTATCTCTCATTTCGGTCCACACAACACTACGAATTTCTCCTGTCAACATTAAGAGTAAACTCTAACGAATTCATTAACGGGCATTCTGAAGACCCATCTGGTATTCCTGTTCTGTATTCCTTCGGAGTAACATCTGCAGTTATAGTTTGTCAGCTTTTAATACTTAACGTCATATTTATGGAATATGACAAAATTAATCCAATGTTTTTTTGTCACTCTTGCATTCTGTCAATTACATATTTTTGAAGACAAAACATTCAATACTTCATAGTGTCGGCAAGACTCCTGTACAATTTGAAATCATTTTGTGCTAATAATCTTATTTCTTTGCCTTTGAAATACATTTGTGCCATTGCATATGGCTATCCTTCCTGCCAAAACAAACACGAATGCTTGTTTTAAATCTCCTTTTTTACAGAAACCCCCGCGAGCAGAGGGCGTTTCTTCTCTGAAATGACGCTACAATATAATATCATGAATATAAAACGAATATAATAGAGGCATTGCGAATTGCTCTTGCCACTCACTATCCTACTATTGACGATTTTCCAACGCTTGAATCCACTCGTACACTAGATGAGTTCAATTATGAACCCGTGATATGGTAGAAATATTCAACTTCAATGTGGGTCCATGCAGAAGTTACAGGAATATCGTAGTACATTTTTTCAGATGATTGTCGGAGAAGATTGTAAGCGGAAAAGCTGCCTTATACTTTAGTTTACAATAAAAAGGTAATAATTCTTTAACTTGGAGTCAGAGAAACCTGAAATATTCCTCCAACATGTCTTGGGAACCACTTGAAGGGCCAATGACTAAAGACTTGACTTAGCAAACTTGAAATGTTTGATGAAATTTAATTTGAAAAAGGCAGCTAGCAAGTAAACTTCACCCCTCAAATTGCACTTTCAGTTCCTTACTCCCCCAAAAAACAGGGGTTAAAAAAAAGAACGCAAGAGTGCACTATCATTATAATTTTTGCAACCCACTCGCCGGAAGATATTAACCTTCGTGAGTCGAGTAAAGTGTGGAAATATGAGGACAACTTAGATTTTTCTTCTTCTCTTATTGATGTAGATTACTTGACTAACCCCTCAGAGAATGTCACAAAGCTTTTGACGTGTTGTGTTTTTTTTTCTACAAGTTGAGATTTTCATTAGTCGTTCTTAAAAATAGCGTGACTGTAATTGTTCGCTCCAATACGTACTTACACATTCCCTATTGTATCTCGTGAATTTTGTCTGTGTTTGTGTTTACTAATGTGTTCTTGTGAGTTTGTATTGTAATTATAACTGGGCTACATATCCTGTAAAATGGTGTGGTGGTAATGGCTGCAATAACGTTATCAGATAAGGGAGTTAAAGGTCAACATTCGAAATACCAAGGTTTAGTGTAGACGTTTCACGTGCTGATAGATTTTGCTGCAGTAGCAAACGTTCTTCACAAAATAAACTTGTTCGCTTGATGAAGACATTTCTTGTACAAATCAACTTATTTTGTTATACAGGATGAGTAAAGAAATTGACCCTGATTGTGTCCGCCATTTCGTATTTTTGGTATCTTCAAAAAGCCTATTTCATTATCTTTAATTTGCTGCAAAGATAATTCCAATCAGATAAGTACAGTCTTTTCAATTAAGTAGTCAGCTTTTACCCTTTCCACGGATTCCATTTGAATGCACGGCGGCCAACTAAGCAAATGACCCTCCAAAATGATAAGGGTATGTCTACATGTGAAATCCAGCGGTATCTTAAAGGTATAAAAGCGTAGAAGTCAGTGATAATGGTCAGTTTTATTTAAAATACTTTTTTCAAGATGTGGCATATTTCGGTCTACAAATAGAGACAATACTTTAAACCTCAAAATGTTGTCACCGATGTCTGTTCCTTCATATCGTCACGAGTCTTCCAAACAGGCTAATCGACCATTCTGACGAAATTGAGTTTTTTGCATATTTTGATGCTATATCACGAGCTCTTTTCATATACCAAATATTGAGCAAAAATAACATTCCAATTTGTAGATATAATAGATTTTCACTTTTGGAAATCATACCCAAACGCCAAATGAAAGCTTTCCAAACAGACCAATCTGCATTCGTCTGTTTGCTGTACCTGAAAAACACCGCGCGGCAGCTTATTAAGTGACCTATCGAGATTCATCTCCTCGCTCGATCAACACTGGGGCCTATAGAAGTCTGGTCGAAGTTTATATTAGTACAATGTGTGTAGCTGTATCTGAGACGATTTTGCCACACTCAAAAATATTATAAATTTTTCCAGTATTTTACTGACAGCAATTCTGCCGAATAATTACTGTGAAAATTACAGTATACTGTAAAAATTGATTCAATCAAAACACTGAAAAATATATGTTTGGCGAGTTATTACAGAAATTGTGAATGTGTAGAGAATAAACAGCACTGACGAACATCCTAACTTAGTAGGCCTATCCACAAATATCAACCAACATTTTACGGTGCATATACTGTAAAATTCAGTTAATTTTGGTAAAACATATGCATTAAACTGTAAAATATAAAGTGAATTTGAATGTAAACTATAAAAGCTGTAGTTTATGGGATTTTGTTGGCAGAATTGCTGCCAGTATTTTCCTTTAAGATTTACAGTATTTTTCCTGTAAATAACTTATAATTGAGAATCCATAATAGTTTATAATAATGTTGATATAATTCAAAGTTCAAATATGAGCCTCTCTTAAAAATTTAGTCGTAATAGGCCTCGAAAATTGGACAAAAATATTTTGCTATATTTTTAAATTACGACCAAGCATTGTCTTTTTCTGATCCCTATTTTTATTGTGAAGTGCACTGTAATTTTTACAGCGCACGTTTTTTCGTAAATACAAGATGCATGTTAGTAGTGGTATAAGCAATATGTATTTTAGCTGTGTTTTTTACTGTTCGTAGATTGTAAGATGTCTTGACTGTCTAAGCGACGATCCGGGCGATGAGCACGGCAAAAAAGAGCCTATGCTTGCCAGTTTTGAATCGCGCCAGTTGAGTTTTATTTTATTATTATTTTTTATTGTTTTTAGACATAATAGTTAAAGGTTCTTTTATTTTGTAATGATGCAACTATAGGTTTCATGAGAATAATTTCACAAATACCTTTATTTCATTTGAGAAGTGATAACACAAACATACATGTATGTAAGTGACGGTAAATTGTGCAAAAATAGTAACATTTACTCAGTTTACACCTGTTGCTGCAAATTAAATGATTGTTGAAGTTGTAATAAAGTAAAAAGATTCCCATCAGCTAAGTTGGTAATTCAAAGTTATAACAACAAGATAATTTGTAACCCCAGAAAGGACATAAACAAGCACTAATGTAGTTCAAAACCTCTTGTTGAAAGCCTTTCACGTTTTGGTATATTTGTCCTTTTTAATTTACAATATATTAATTTGAAAGAAAAATATATATGTCTTATATATTCCCTGTATGGTAGCATAGTATCGTGGATATTAGGTATTTGGGTTCATGTCAGAAGGTCTCAGGTTTGATTTCTAGTTAGATAGGTTTACATGTTTAAAAGTTACTTACATGATTAATATACAGCCAAATTAACCCTCGTCTACCCGAGCAATTTTTTTAAACAAAACTCCCGAAGAGGGTAGGGTGGTTACCTGTGATTTTCGTTACTGAACATCCGATTCCTGTAAATTGGTACTAAAGGATGGCTTAGAGTTTCTTCTTTCCATTGGTACCAAAATAAGTACCAACACCCCCATTATGACGTCACTATGACGTCATATGTTGAGAAAAGTGTGAAAATACTGAATATATATAATTATAGCGACCCAATTTTAGCCACCCAAACACCTTATTATAGCACTAAAATGCTCTCATTATATAAAACTATTTCCCATCATGGAAATGTGATATTCCTAACCTTTTTTGGCGAAAATTGAATTTTCCCCTATTCTACACTATGTGCCTATGGAAATTGTTTTTTGCTGCATGCGAACTTTATGACGTCATTGTGACGTGATGCTAGGCATGTTGGTACTCATTTTGGTACCAATGGAAAGAGGAGGACCATATAGCTATCTAATGGTACCCAAAACAAGTGTGTGTGATGTTCCTGTGTTGTGTTAGGCATGTTGGTACTTCTTTCCCGAATGGGGTGGTTGCCCCCCCCCCCCATCCATTACTTTGGGATCACCTTATCTTTCCTATACCCCGGTGGATGTTTGTTTTGAATGAAAAGGAGCGGAATATGTCAATTGACAATTACATTAAATAATTCGGCACTAAATTTCTCTGCGTTTACTAAATAAGCGCAATAAAGTAATATGATTTTGAGTATAAAATTATTCACATTTTCAGCCATCTCAATTAAAATACATGATTAATAGTAACTTAAAAGACTACTCATTGAAATTATTCAATAAAATTGAACGCAACCAGATTACACTTAATTTTATTGAGTAGATACAGGAAATTATTTTCCTTTCAATTCCAATAACGAAAGATGTTTAACCTGAGAAAATTCTCATTCTGCATTTTCAATAAATACCCCTTTGATAATCAGAATATGGCAATTTGAATTGAAATCAAACGTCAGAAATCTTGCCGGCAAACTGTCATCTTAACCTCAAAATGGTTAGTTTTTTCCTCATAGAAAGTTTTCAACAAGAGAAAGTATAAAAGCAACTACTCTAAGAGTGATATGACTCCAAAGGTGAAGCATATACGCAATGATCTGTTTGATGACAAAAATCAAATAATATCCATGCGAATATCAATTTCATTTCAAATTGTTCTGCTATACACTCCGAAGTCGTTTATTTTTACGAGTTTTAGAAACGTCATTTGACACCAATTGCCAATATACTCTTCCTATGGTTTTCGTTACTTGAAAGTAGTAAGCCTACATGAATCTTGTATTTATTTTCAGTGACAGCTGGAGCTACTGAAAACTTAATAACTATAAATGTAAAAGATACCATATGATTAAAGAGTTGTTTTTAGTTTTATTGTACTGAAAATAACAGTATTCATTATACACACATGTTGTATATGTCGATCATTAGAATTAAAGTGATTTTCGTCCGAACGCCTCGTAAATTTAATACAAATATAAAATGACTAGATAGTAAGATAAAGCTTTCTTCTTGATAAACTAGTGATCTTTGATTCCTTTTACTCTGCAAAAAGTATCAAAATATACACCTTCAAGCAATAAACAGATAAATAACAACTTCTTCCACTTAACGTTTATGAGTTATTATGTCCAATAATTCACAAAACCCAGGGTTTCAAACGCTAGACATACGCTTTGGATGTCCTTAGTGTACTTAGACACTTTGGTCGAGGCTGCAATTTGGAAACACAGCAAAATACTGTAAATTTTATGTCCAATTTACTAGGCGTATAAAACGACTACAACTGGAGCTTTTATTCGAATTTTTTTCGAGAATCGACATCGTACATTATTATGAATTTTCAATTATACGATTAAGTACTGAAGTTTACAGGGACAAAAAAGCTATAAATTTTACAAGAAAATTGTGGCAGCAATTCTATCGACAAAACCTCGTAAATCCATCTTTTACAGGTTTCCATTCAAACTAACTGTAGCTTGATGTATTATATTTTACATTAAGTAAATATTTGATTATATCAATTTTAATACAAAATAAAAATTGTAGAACTTCATCATTCCTCTTTTCTATCTTCACTGGTACATTATTTTGCCTGTAAGAGACAGTGACACCTTAGAAAATAGTACAAAAGCATAGTCATTTCTAGCGCCCTCGGTAGGCAAAAGTATGTTCAACGTGTTCAATACCACCGTCCGAGGGGATCGATCGACTCTTTTTGCATACGCCAAACAGCTCAATGTCCATTCGTCTCCTTTGACATATAAACAGAGGACGTTTTTTTAGTTTTTGCAAAAAGACCAATCACTTTGTAATTAAATTTGACAAGGAAAACAAAGGATACTTGAATGGAAAGCGTGCTGAAAATGAAGAACGTTTCAATGTCCACAATGTCCACATAAAATCATTTTCCTAAAATGTTTCAAATTTTAGATATGCAAGTTCATAATTCTCGAAAACTTCAATCGCCGATATCTCGAAATGTGACTTTTGGTCGATTGGCCTGTTTGGAAGATTCGTGACGATATGTATGATTCATTCAACTCCTCAAGAAACTGATGCATTTATCAAGTTAATTTATTTTTCAAATGATTTTTATGAGTGATGAGGACGTAGAAACGTTAAGAAGACGTGGATGGTAAATTGTGACTGAATCTTATGGGGTTTACCCTCCGTCATAATTCCTTTTCTCTGGGTCAAGACTACGCCAGCATTCCCGCCAGACAGAACCATGACAACGCGTAAAGGAAATACATAGTCTGCGTGTTACACACAGCAACTTCGTATGTAGACGCCTATTTCAGAAAAGGAATTGTGACGGCGATTGTAGCGTCACATTTATTCTGCAGTCAATCAATAGCCCGATTTTCTTCTGGACAATGATTTGCTTCGCTGAACGCCGTTCATTTTAATGTGAATCCTTGGACAGAGCGCAAAACAGACTGCTTGGTTCAAACGACTGTAGCTCGGTCTATACTTAAAGGGGCGTGTTCCGATCGTCTTTGGGACCCCCTGATTTACCCGGAAGTAGTACGATTTTGATATCAGATGAAAGGCCGTATTTTTCTCATTGTCGTCCTGAAATTTGAGCCCTCGAATCCATTTCATTCCCAAGATATAAACAAAAAACCGCCGTTTTAGCATGTTTAGTGGTTAACCACTTTATTAGCACAGTATTGAATAGGGCTCTACAACATGCATTATTGCGTCTACCATCAAAACCGCAAGTTTGTTTCCCACGATACTTGATGGGGTGTATGTGCTAGTGCCAGGCTCTCATATCAAGTTGAGAACACAATACACATAAATCGGAACAACCGCCTTTAACCGATGTAAATGCTCTTTGCAGCAAATTACAGATAATGAACTAAACTTTCAAATGATATCGAATTATGTTAGATATATGCCAATATTTATGCATTAAATGGTCTCCTATAATTTACTGGTATATCCCTATTCCCTATATTTGCATTGTATTTATCGTATATTTCTCTCTTAGATGCCACTTGCAGTGGTGAAGTGATTAAATTCATCCTTGTATTTTGGTGGGCTAATTCCGCGCAGTCTTACACGAAGGATATACCTTCTCTCTTCTGCCTGTCCTTTTCAGCATCTTCCTAGCAAACACAAAACATTTGAAAACAGTTAAAAATGTTATAAACACGATAAAGGTCGGATCTCATAGACCTTTGAAAATATTCTTGAAATAATTTCAACTAAAAATTTTTATATTTAAATTTTCATCAATAAAATGCTTGTAGATATTTCTAAGTTTTATTTCTGTGACCCGACATGAAAACTATTTATAACAAACGTGTAGGCCTATACAGTAGGGCTATATCAATACCGTATACAATGGTAAAGGTTTTGCTGGGCTGATGTGATAAAAAGATCACATTTCAGCGGATATATGTCGTCACAAAAATAAATCACTTTGCCTGATGTTGTTTCTAGGGTCTGATGAAAACAAATATTACACGTGATAGAAGTGGAATGCGGTTGTATATTTCTCAATACCGAGGTACGTACTTATAACCAAATATGACTAGCAAACGACAACAACATAGTTAAGCAGCTAGTGACATATATTGTAAGAATTGTGCATTTCTTTATAAAAGCATGAAACTTGGCATAAATGTTTAAAATTAAATACTGATTATTTTAAGATATGGAACCACGTCACCGTCAATCATCTTCAAGGTCAAACAAGGTCATTTGAGGTCATCTGAGGTAATTTACCTTTCTGTTGATAAATACATCATTTTTATGCATTTTAATACCCTAATTTGGTACCCTGAGTTGATATATTGTTGTATATGATTAATACTGACATGATAATTAAATTAAAATATACTTAGTGGGCCTATAAGTATAAAATATTCTACTTATACGTTAACAGTGTGTATGAGGTCAGTTTTTCCTTGATTCCTGTACAACATTTACTGAGGTGAATGAAAACTCTCAATCTTTTCTGTCCTTACTAAGACCTTTCATCCTGGGTAAGACCCCAAATTCTTTTGTTTTGCATTGCAAATGAATTCCTACTAGGATGACAGTGTTTTAAGACTCATAATCATTGAAGCAGCAAAGAAATGTAGGCCTATTGGAATATATTACCCAGTTATAATGCAAATGATC